>CAUYPK010095361.1:0-21119 GCA_963574355.1 Loris lydekkerianus | reverse complement strand
TTTAGTGAAATTGATTATGATGTGTCTGGGGGATGTCTTATTCGGGTTGAGTCATGCTGGAGTTCTGAAACTGTCTGCTATCTGAATTTTGGAATCTCTTGGCATATCTGGAAAATTCTCCTTCATAATCTCATGGAGAAGAGACTCTGTGCCTTTTGAAGCCACTTTGTCACTTTTGGGAATCCCTATAAGACAAATATTGGTTTTCTTCGAATTATCCCAGAGCTCTCTAAGAGAGTGGTCTGTTTTTGCTCTCCATTTCTCTTCTCCTTTGAGGGTTTGGGAATGTTCGAAAGCTTTGTCTTCAATATCAGATATTCTTTCTTCTGCTTGCTCTATTCTGTTACTAAGGGATTCTACTGTGTTTTTAAGATCTTTCAGGGATGCAACTTCTTGTCTCAATGTGTCAAAATTTTTGGTCATTTGGTTTTTGAATCTGTTGAATTCTTGAGATAACTTTTGGAATTCTAATTCGATCTTATTTGCTATCCAGATCCTGAATTCAATTTCTGACATCTCAGCTATTTGTTTGTGCATGGGGTCTCTTGTTGTTTCTGTCTCATTGATCCTTGGGGGAGTTGATCTGCTCTGATTATTCATATTGCCAGAGTTTTTCTGTTGATTTCACCTCATGATTTTTTTTCACCATTGCCTCTGGCCGTCCTCAGAGTTGGGGAGGTGTCTCTCCAAGATTAGACCCCAGCGGGTTCACTCTATTGTTGCTGGATCTTTGTAGGGAGTGACCCTGTATAGTTTTCCTGGGCTGCTCTAGCTAGGGAGTTCTGGTTGTGGAAGCAGCTCTGGTGTGTGATACACTCGAATTCAGCAACAGGGACGGGGGTGGTGCACACGGTTCTGGGAGTGCCTGGCACCCAGTGACTTTGGCACAGAGAGCCCAAGGCTCCAGCAGTCTCTGGCCAGGAGAAGGTCTCTGCACAGAGGCAGGGAGGGCTCCAGAGGGCACGTAGCTACCAGAATCCCTGGCCAGATGAAGGAGCTAGTGTGGATGCTGGGAGGACACAGGAGGGAGAATGCAGGGTTGCGTGGCTCCCGCAGTTCCTATTTAGGGAACGTGGAGGCCTGGTGGGTGCGAGTCACTGGTTGGGATCACTGCACAGCTCTTATGGAGGTCTGGGTGGAGCCAAGCCCAGGAGTTTGAGGTTGCCATGAGCTGTGACATCACGGCACTCTACCCAGGGCAACAGCCCAAGGCTCCAGTGTGCCAAAACTGTCTCACTCTGCCCCTAAGGATTAAGGCTATAAGGCAGCTCAGTCCCTGCCTTTAGACTGCTCAGTCACTAGGTTACTTTGTCCCACCTGATCCTTGCTCTGGGACCCTGAGGGCAGAGCTTGCCGGGGCAGTTCTTTGGCTCAGTGGCTCAGTCTGGGGCCCCAGACAGTGCCCAAAGTTCTCCACACTCCTGCTCAAGCTCTCCCCAAGGCAGTTCAACTGAGTGCCAAGTCCAAGAACACCAAAACAGTTCACAGGTAAGCCCCTTCCAGTTTGCAGTCTCACTGCTGCTTGTACTCATGGTTGTCGGGGTGATTAGGTCGCTTGAACACACGCAATCACTTGCCACTTCTCCACTGTTTTTGTCCTCTTCTTGGGGTCCAGAAGTCCCTTGATGGCTTCCTGTATCCTCAAAGGGATGATTATAGGCAGATCCCACTGGCCAGAGATGCCTGGAGTCCTGTCTCCCCAGACTTGCTGTGCCCAGTTGCAGGGAAGCTGTTACTCAGCCGCCATCTTTAATCCAGTCTCACATCTTCCTAGTCTTTTGTAAAGTTTAAATTCTCAGGGCCACAGCTTTGATATCTGCTCAGGATCATCTCTGGATACTTTTTAGCATACACACACTCACATACTTTCTCCCAGGTATTCAAACATAATCTCAATGCTATTGTGAAGGGATTTTGCAATTGTAGTTAAAGTTCCTAATTAGTTAACTTTAGACTAATCAAAAGGGAGATTATCCTACTTGGCTCTGCCTTTATCAGTTAGAAGCTCTTTTTTTCTTATTTTTCAAGACAGGGTCTTGCTGTGTCACCCAGGCATAGTGGGCAGTGGCATCATCAGAGCTCGCTGCAATCTCAAACTCCCAAGCTCATGTCCTCTTGCTTCAGCCTCTCAAGTAGCTGGGACTATGTCACCCACCATGATTGCCTGGCTTTTTTTTTTTTTAATGTAGAAACAAGGTCTTCCTATGTTGTTGTCCAGACCAGTCTCAAACTCCAAACCTCAAACAATCCTCCTGCCTCAGCCTCTCAAAGTGCTAGAATTATGAGGTACCATGCGCCTTTAAAAGAAGGCTTTGCCCAGACCCCGCTGGCCCTGCGAGTGAATTTTATCATATAGTTAAAGAAAAATTGGCTGGATGTGGTCTTACTCTTGCTAGGCTGGGCTGGAACCTGTGAGCTCAGGGAAATCCATCCTCCTTGGCCTCCCATAGTGCTAGGATTAGAGGCATGAGCCACTGCACGCCAGCCTCCCACTATGAATCTTGAACTTGCAGTTTGAACTTTTACATTGTTATATAAAAATCGATTTAAATGATAACACTTAATGTTTGATTGTTCAAATTCCCTGGATACTAATTTAACAAAACCTACAAAACAGTTCCTATCCTTTGATTCTGTAATCCTACTTCTAAAGAAGTAAGAAATAGAAAGAAAATAATGTAAAAAAAAATAATTTCTATGAAGCATTTATGGCAGTAATATTTAAATAGTAAAAGAATTATCAACTAAACACTTGTAGAATGATTTATAAGTCAGTTTTTCTTAAAGTGGGGTCTAAGGATACAAGATCACCTGGGATGCTTGTAGAAATGCAGATTTGGGGTCATACTTGGAAGCCAGAACCAGAATCTGTGAAGGGAGCCTAGGAATGGTCATTTTATCTAGCAGGCCAGATGACTGGTTCCTGTTCTGAAGTTTGGGAGCCACTCAACAAACAACAGACCAGGAGAACATTTGGAGTACTAGAGAGAGTTACAAGCAGCAGACCTATGCAGGCATAGACATGAGAACGGGGGATGATAATAACTACAGAGAGAACACCAACCCTCTAGGCAATGTCTCAATGTGTTTTCTGTTGTTTATTAACAGAATATCTGAAACAAGGTAATTTATGGAGAAAGGCAATTCATTTCCCACAGTTACAGAGGCTGAGAGGTCCAAGACAGGTCGAGGTGCTTCTTGCTGGTGGAGACTCTCTGTAGTGTGGGGGCTGAGCTTGCTAAGATGCTAGCTCATGTCTTTCTTCTTCCTCTTCTTACAAAGCCACTGTTTCTGCTCCCCAAATAATCCGTTAATACATTAACCTATGAACGGACAAATTCATTCACTCTGGATCCAATCACCTATTAAAGCTCCACCTCTCAATACTGCCACATTGAGGAATAAGTTTCAAATTGAGTTTCAGTGGGAACATTCAAACCATAGCAGGAGGCAGTAACACCTGTATAGAGATGCTTATAGGGCAGTGGCCACAACAGCATACAGGGCTAAAGTCATTGGCTGTTCGTAATGTTGTTCTTTGTTCTATAAATTGTTTATAACATTCATCAGGACCATAGTTTTCATTCATTTGTCAGACTCCCAGGAAGGTCACTGGAAGAGTTAACAACATACACAAAGACGGTCCAGGACTCTCCCCTCAAGCCAGTCCTGCCTGGCTGTTCCCCCTTCCTCTTCTCTCCCTTGGACGCTCAGTTCTGGTAACTAACAGGCCTTGTCTGCCTTGGATTCTGTCCAAGTCCTAGCATCCCGTAAGCATTGCCCCATTGTGTCCTTGCCAGTGGGTAGGGGTGTAGTCCTCTGTCAATACAGTTTGCTGACCACACATTTTGTGCACCAAATAAGATGGGTGGGGAAAAGAGCTTAGCAGGCAGTTTCCTAGAGACTGGAGACTGTTGAGTATTTCCTTTTCAGGATGGGGATGAGAGACAGGTCTGATGGGATGTGCTGAGGTTCTCAGGCTCCCAGTGGGCTTACTTCCCTAAGGGCTGATCACAGAGGCAGAGAACTGCCACCGTCACTCCTTCCCACGGCTGCCTCTTTCCTGGAACCGGCAGAGGCATTCTTGCCAGGATCTGTGTGTGTCACAAGATACTACTGTCCAACCAAGGTTGACCAACCACCCCTAAGAGGGCCGGGCAAACACTCAGGATCCCAGGCCAGTAGGTACATGTGTGGAAGGGGAGAGTCCTCTCTACCGTAGAGTAGCTGGGGGTATTGGAGTGGCCAGGCTGAGCCCAGAAACATACCCAAGGATCTTTTCTTGCCACTCTGGGGCCCTAAGGGAGACTACAAACTCCTTTCTAGCCAGTTTGTCTATTCCTGGCCCTGAAATATCAGGGGATCACCTCTTCCTGCTGTCACACAGCTGACCCCTGTAGGTGGTACCCAGTCTTCAGCAGCCTTGCAGGGTCCAGAAGAGGAAGCCCCTTTTCCAGAAGGGAGATCAGGCTCAGCAGAGTTCCTGTAGGACATCAGAGTGCGTGCTTGGGAACTGTTACTCTGCTCCTGGCCTCCATCCAGCCCACCATCATCTCACTACCACCTTCAGCCCTTTCACAGGACCTTCCCATGGGGTCAGAAGAGACCTCAGAGAGTAGATTCAGCACTCTCCAGGTCTCTGTGCAGTGATCTGGCCTCTGGAGGGAGGGAGAAAAGAGGAGGGAAAGGGCAGAGAAGATACCTGGCAGAGGTTATGACTTGCATGGTAGACCTTTGATCTTTCATTCCAAAGTTGTTTTTTTTTTCCTTTGTTAAGACAGTCTCACTCCATTGCCCAGGCTAGAATGCATGGCATCAGCCTAGCTCACAGCAACCTCAAACTTCTGAGTTCAAGTGATCCTCCTGCCTCAGACTCTTGGAGTAGTTGAAACTTAAGGCATCCACCACAGTGCCCAGATAGTTTTTGTATTTTCAGTAGAGAAAGGGCCTCACTTTTACTCAGGCGGGTCTCAAACTCCTTAGCTCAAGCAATCCTCCCACCCTGGTCTGCCACAGTGCTATATTACAGGCATGAGCCGCTTCAAAGTATTTTTTGAGTGCCAATTATGTGGCAAACACTGTGCTAGGGAGCTACTGTAGAGGTGAAGGGAAAATTTTTCCTTCATGCTCTAAAGTTTCACTGAAAAATCAACCTGCAAGAAAAAACCCCCAACAGATTAATTGTAGAAAAAAACATACAAATGTATTATTGTGCAGACAGGGAGAGTCATGGAGTGATTACCCTATATCCCACTGGGGTACAGATGCATATACACCAGACTCTCAGGGGAAGAGAGATGGTGATGTGTGGATGACTTTAGAGAGCTAGGGAGTGATTTTTAGGGTAATTCAATGTCATTTGAAGACACAGAGTGGACAGTTGTTTGCAACAAAAGTCTGTCCAGGTTTGTTGACAGATGTCAGTCTTATTGTGATATAAATTCAGTTAATGAAAATTCAGGGAAGGAACTGGAGATCACTGTTTTCTTTTTTGGGCAGGTGCAGACTTTAGCAGATACAGAACTTAAGAAAACAACTTCATCCTTTCTTTGCTCTGTGTGACACTGAGAGCTGAGATGCAGGAGCTGGGGGAGAAGGACAGAGAGACATCACAGCTGCTACTTTAGTTCAGCATGTCAAATGCTGTATTTTAGGGGTATCAGTTTCTGAACCTCAACACTGCAACCATGAATAGACATGACCCTGCCCTCGTGGAAGTTACAGTCCAGTGGAAGAGGCAAAAAAACATAAGCAAAGTCTTGAGGTGACATAATTAAATTGTAATGATGTGATTTATTTAAAAGGAAATTTCAAGTTCATTGGGGCTGGGATTCAGTGAGTGAGGAGCAAAGTCCTGTGGCATGAAGTGGTTTGAGGAGTGGGCAGGGGCCAGATCAAGCCAGGCAAGTTAAGAGATTTCAAGTTTTGTCTGAGACTAATGTGAAATCACTGGAGGGTTTTAAGTGACACAATCTTATTTAAATGTTCAAGCATCACTGTGGCTGCAAGTCAGAATAGTCTGGAGGGCAAATGTGGACCAGAAGGGAGAATGTAGAAGCCCCTGCAGTGTCCAGTGAGCGAGGATGCTGGCTAGGACTCATGGGTGGAGTGCAGAGAGAGAGAGAAGTTGGGGGATTTGCAATGTATTTGGGAGTTGTGTCTAGAGGACATCCTTAGCCAGGCATTGTTGTGGGTGCCTGTAGTCTCAGCTACTAGGGAGGCTGAGACAAGAGGATGGCTTGAGCCCAGGAGTTTGAGGTTGCTGTGAGCTATGACAACATGGCACTCTACCCAGGGGAACAGCTTGAGACTGTCTCAAAAAAAAAAAAAAAAATTAGAGGACTTCCTGATGGGCTGGAGCAAGAAAGAGGGAGGAATCAAGGCTGAATCATACATTTCCAGTGTGAAGAAGCACAGTGGAGAAACCTGGTGGGAGGGAGGGAACAGAGAACAGGAACAGGAACAGGTTTTCTGATCATCAGACTTGCCCTGCTTCCACAGTCAAGAAAGTCATTATCTTACGTTCCTTCCCTGTCGGCCTGTAAAACCTCACTTTCATATGTGGTTAATCTGTGGTTGAGCCCAGTGAATCAGAAGTCAGGGCTAAAAGATAATAGAAAGGAACCAGTTTGCCATTTGGGGCCTTCTGTTCCCAGGCCCCAAGGACTCCCAGACATCAACCACCTCCCAAACAACTCACCAAGGCCTCTGTGAGCCATGTTGGCAACAGCTGCCAGGACAGGATGCTCTGGCACTGAGATGTTTTGTCCCATCCCTAATCTCCTATAAGCCCTCCTCCTTTTCTCAAAATTACCTTTTTCAGTGCCCTGCTCTGGGTCAACTTCTAGAAGGGGTAGTAATCAGGGGCTGGGACCAGAAGCTGGGAAGTAGGGAGAATTTGACTTGATGCTCCCTGAAATTTGGTTTCAGCTCCCAGCTGGTACGGGCTCGTTAACACCCTTCTCTGGGAACTGTCTTTCTCACTGCAAAGTAGTGGGACAAATCCTACCTTTCTTTTCTTTTTCTTTCTTTTTTTTTTTTTTTTTAATTTTCTGAAAATTTTATTTGGCAATTTTTCAAACATACAGTACAGTTGAAAAAATTATACAGTGATCACCCAGACACCCACCACATACATTTTATAATTTTCTTCTTCACATGTAGGGAATTTGTTCATAGGGAGGCCACAAGTTTTGTGTGACCCTCATCACAATGACCCCAGATTCCTGTTGGGTGTGTTATAAATAAACATAGGAGCCATTCTTTAGGCTCCCTGCTCTGAGCACAAAATCCTGTCTTTCTTTTGGGAGTTAGGAGTAGGGACATTAGGGTGGCGCCTGTGGCTCAGTGAGTAGGCACTGGCCCCATATACTAAGGGGAGCGGGTTCAAACCCGGCCCCAGCCAAACTGCAACAAAAAAATAACTGGGCGTTGTGGGGGGCGCCTGTAGTCCCAGCTACTCAGGAGTCTGAGCCAAGAGAATCACCTAAGCCCAACAGCTGGAGGTTGCTGTGAGCTATGGCCCTCTACCCAGGGCAACATAGTGAGACTCTGTCTCTAAAAAAAAAAAAACAAAACAAAAAAAGGAGTAGAGACTTTAGAGTTAGTTCAAATCTCAGCCAGTTATGTGACCATGGGCAGACCACCTTGATAAACTGTAGTTATGTCAACTATGAGATAATAGAAATAATAAACACCTTTGCTACAGGACTCTTTTGAGGATTAAGTGAGATTATGGAGGTGAAGTGCCTCATATCCCAGAGGTGAAGATAAATGCTAGTTAGTACTACCATTGTCATTCAACACTTTAAGGAGACCATCCATAAGGAGACAGGTGTTCCAAAAACTAAGTGGTAAATTACAAGATCTAGGATAAGGAGCCTTGGTCTACACATCCCAAACTTTGAACACACACATGGACTTTAGGGTGGCCTCTGCAGAGTTAGATGACTTGGGGCATGTTCAGGGTGGTGTGGCTGTAGACCACCCCTACAGAGTTAGAAAAGTCCACGGCAAACTGGATACTGTTTCGTAACTTCATAATTTTGTATTTGCCTCAGTGTCCTCATCTGTAAAATGGGAATAAAAATTGTGCCTAGCTCATAGAGTTGTTGTGAAACTTAAATTATTTAGCTTTTAAGCACTAAATATGTAAGGTGTTGAGAAGAGTGTGTCAGGAATTGGTTCTTGTTCATATTTCAGTAGTTGTTAAGTTCTCATCAGTATGTGTCCTCCAGGGAAACGTCTCTTTAGGGGAATGGACACTTCTCTCTACTGCAGAAGACAAAAGGCTGAGTAGCACTGGGACAGTGACAGTTCACAGGCTGAAAATTTTGGGAAAAGGTGCAAGGCTGAAAGATTAATCCTACCATATTAGAGCTTGAAAATGAAGCTAGATATTCATAAAATTCAATAGTTTCTAAATTCCAGACATCAGATGTTGTCCTCAGTCTAGGGCTATTCAGGGGAACAATATGCACAATGTAGTAAATTTTTCTAAAACTAAATTTATTCCATTTTTCAGTTTCTCAATTTTTTCCTTTATACTTTTGCCATTAAAATATTCTTTGTTTAATGAAATGTCGGTGATAGTTTTTGGTGATGTGGTTATGATGACTAATGATGGTTTAGACTGGTCTGTGAAATTCAAAAATCTTTTTTTTACCATGAGGAAACCATGTCCACAGAGGAGATGTGACTCAGTCAAGGTCAGGAGTCTGGTTCATGACAGAATCAGTGGTAAAACCCAGGTCTCCTGATTTTCTTTTTCTCCCTCTCCTCTCCCTTTCTTTCTCTTTCGGAATCTAAGAACCAACAATAATGCTCCTTTGCACTCTTCCATAGCTTGTTTAGGTCTGCAAGTGATTGAAACACAACTCAAACTGGCTTAAGCAAAAGGGAAATTCAAGAATTTCAACCAGGGCAGCACCCGTAGCTAAGTGGTTAGGGCGCCGGCCAGCTGGGGAGGGTTCGAACCTGATCCAGGCCAGCTAAAATCAACAATGACAACCGCAACAACAACAACAACAACAAATAGCCAGGCGTTGTGGCTGGCACTTGTAGTCCCAGCTTCTTGGGAGGCTGAGGGAAGAGAATAGCCTAAGCCCAAGAGTTTGAGGTTGCTGTGAGCTGTTATACCATGGCACTCTACCCAGGGTGACATAGTAAGACTCTGCCTCATAAAAAAAAATTTTTTTTTCAACCAGAAGGAGAAATGGAACTTTTGGCAGGAGAAAACATTGGATGCTCATTAAACCCCTGAAAATAAACCCCATCAGAACCCAAGTCTCCCCTCTCTGGTTCAAAACCCATTACTAGACCCTGGTCTCTTCCTTATCTCCCACAATTACTACCCCCTCTATCTCACACACACACACACACACACACACACACACACACACACACACATACACACAGTCCTCATTCTGAGGAGGGCCCTTAGGACCCATTTTTTGGCTCATTCCACACTGACTCAAGGCTTCTCTCAGGATATATCATCCAGGAATGTCTAACCAGCCCCCAACCCAACCAATCTCTCTTGTTCACTGAGGACAGAACATCCTCCCCAGCAAAGGTCATCAGAGCACAATGTCTCCAGCAGACTTCCAGTCACGATATATTGGCTAGGTAATTATGGCAAGCATCTGCATTTTTTTTTAGTATGTTGGTGATGATCTGCACATACCCAAAGAACTAAAAATAAATGACTTATTTGAGGCTGGGTCAATGTTTATTTTCTTAAAGATCAAGCCTCCTTGACATGGGCATAAAGTTAGGACCAGGTACTGTGTCTGTGGCTTGAATATACAGGTGGGTAGGACCAGCAATGAGAGTCTCAGATGTGAAATTTCTGGAGTAGAATGCAAAATTTAGATAAACTTTTTAAATTTTATTTTTTGAGACAGAGTCTAGCTTTGTTGCCCTGAGTAGATAGCTATGCATCATAGTTCACAGGAACCTCAAACTCTTGGGCTCAAGTGATCCTCTTGCCTCAGCCTCCCAAGTAACTGGGACTATAGGCACCCACCATGATGCCCAGTTACTTTTTTTCTATTTTTAGTAGAGATGGGGCCTTGCTTTTACATAGGCTGGTCTTTAACTCCTGAGCTCAAGGGATCCACCCACATTCACCTTCCAGAGTGCTAGGATTACAGGCATGAGCCACCACACCTGGCTGAACCTTTTTTAAAGGAAAAAATTCAACAAAGGCTCCGCGCCCATAGCACAGTGGTTACAACACCAGACACATATACCGAGGGTGGCGGGTTTGTACCCAGCCTGCGCCAGCTAAATAATAACAACTGCAACAACAACAACAACAAAATAGCCAGGCATTGTGGTGGGCACCTGTAGTCCCAGCTACTTGGGATGCCAAGGCAAGAGAATCCCTTAAGCCCAAGAGTTTGAGGTTGCTGTGAGCTGTGACACCATGGCACTCTACCAAGGGTGACATAGTAAGACTCTGTCTCAAAAAAAAAAAAAAAAAAAAAAAAATTCAACTGAAAAGAAATTTCTGTATTGTGGCTGTTGCTGTAGGTCAAGCTAACAGATCTGTGGTCCAAGTTCATGGCCTAGAGGAAACTCTGCTCCTCCAGGTCTCAAGAGACAAACTTCATCTCCTGCAGGCTCAGCATGGATGAGAACCAGAGATATTTGGTTTGTTTTCTGTTTTTGTTTTGTTTTTGTGAAACAGAGTCCCAGTCTAGAGTCCCATGGCTAGAGTGCCATACTCCCTAACACTCAAGTCTCAATGAATACAGTGCCTATGGTTCCATGACAGTTAATTTTATGTGTCAAATTTACTGCCCACAGCCTAGCCTACAGCAACCTCAAACTCCAGGGTTCAAGTGATCCTTCTGCCTCAGTATCCTGAGCAGCTAGTACTACAGGCACCTCCCAAAATGCCCAGCTAAATTTTTCTATTTTGTTAGAGATGGGATCTCAAATGCTCAGGCTGGTCTTGAACTCCTGAACTCAGATGATCCTCCCACATTGGCTTCCCAGAGTGCTAGGATTACAGGCATGAGCCACTGTACCTGGGCTGTCCAGATATTTGGCAAGGTATAGACACAGTGTGTGATGGAAGGCAGAGGAAAAGTCAATTCTCTAAGGCCCTGGCCCTCTTTCCCATCTCTCCCCATTAGAGATGAAAATGCAGAAGGCAGCAGTAGCAGTCTCCAAGCTCACGTTCCTATGCAGGGAGCCTAGGTAAGTAAGCACTGTGTGTGCAGTTGCTTACATAGGGAAAGGCCCTAGGGTGGTACCTGTGGCTCAGTAGGTAGGGCACCAGCCCCATATACCAAAGGTGGTGGGTTCGAACCCAGCCCCAGACAAACTGCAACAAAAAAAATAGTCAGGTGTGTAGTGGGCACTTGTAGTCCCAGCTACTTGGGAGGCTGAAGCAAGAGAATCACCTAAGCCCAGGAGTTGGAGGTTGCTGTAAGCTGTGTGACTCCACCGCACTCTACTGAGGGCAATAAAGTGAGATTCTGTCTCTAAAAAAAAAAAAAAAAGGGAAAGGCCAGTATGTAATCTACTCCCTAACACTCAAGTCTCAATGGATACAGTGCCTATGGTTCCATGACAGTTAATTTCATGTGTCAAATTGACTGCCCAGATACTTGGTTAAACATTATTCTGGGTATATATGCAGGTGTTTCTGAATGAGAACAATCTTTCAATCAGTAGCCTGAGTAAAGTGGATTGCCCTCCTCAATGTGTGTGGGCCTCATCCAATCTGTCACAAGTCTGAATAAAATAAAAGAGGTGGAGTAAGGAAGAATCAGGCTGTCTCTGCCCGACTGTCCTTGAGCAGAGGGACTTTGGTCTTCCTTTGCCTTCAGACTCGACTCAGCCTTATATACTTCCCTATTGACTCTCCTGAGTCTCCAGTTTGCCAACTGAATTCCCATGTTCTGTAGCTGAATATAAATACACATCTCCATCTTATTGGTTTTGTTTCTCTAGAGAACCCTGACTAATATAGGCCCTCTACTTTTAGAGCCCCATAAACATGTTTTAATTTTAATTTCTCTTAAAATTAGAAGAAGAAGATTATAATAGTAATGAATATAAACAAATGAAGCAAAGTTGGATTATACTTGTCTTTGTACCAATGTAATCATAAAATCCACATTTTAATAAGTTGTTATGAAAGTCATAATGTGGCCCTGCTAACACTCTCACTCCTTGAGGGATATGAGTCCTTGCGCCTGGGAGGTAATGTGCACCCCTCGGTTTGGAGGGTTGACCAGGATGGTGATTTTATGGCCTCCCGCTGACCTTGAAGAAGAGATTATTTTTGGAGTGGTGGTATCTATTAAAGGAAGAAGTATGCATGTGTGCAGTGAGGGATGGGTCTAGCAGGGCAAAGGCAGAGGGGACCAGAGCCAGGCACAGGATAGGTAATCGCTTCTCCTTCAAACGAGGGGCCACGCACCTGTCCCTGGCCCTACCACCAGTTTTCCTCTGCATCCTGTCCTGATTCTTGTGTAATTAGGTTGGCCTCTCTTTCACAAATTTTTAGTGAGTATATGTGATGTGTCAGACGCTGGATGCACTGTGAAGGCTTCACCAAGGAGGTAGCACTTGAGCGGGGACTGGGAGGAAAAATATGATTTTGACCATACATGCAGCCTCAGGGGAAATGGGAGGATAGACGTGGACCCTTCCAACCTCCCCCAGGGAGGAATTTGTTTGTAAGGAGTGTCAGAAATGGGATGAAACCAATAAAAGTTACATTAAATGAGTTCTGTAAATTGTGAGTCAAAAATTACAAATCCATTTATTCTGTAACAGTGTAAAACTATCTCCTCCAGTTAAGAAGTAGTAACAAATGTAAATTCAGAGTGCCATGTCACAGAAAACCTGCCATTACCAGAAAAATATTCTGTGTTTTGTACCCCATACCTTTTTTTTTTTTTTTTTTTTTGGAGACCAGATCACCCAGGGTAGAATGCAGTAACATCATCATAGTTCACTGTAACCTCAACCTCCTGGGCTCAAGCTATTCTACCACTTCAACTTCCCAGGTAGCTGGGACTATAGATGCTCACCAGCATGGTTGGCTAACTCACACAATCTTTTTAATCACTTGCAATTTTATTTATTTATTTTTTAGGAGTCTCACTTTGTCACCCTTGGTAAGGTGTTATGGTGTCTTAGCTTACAGCAATCTCAACCTCTTGGGTTCAAGTGACCCTGTTGCCTCAGCCTCCCGAGTAGCTGGGACTACAGGTGCCCACCACAATGCCCTGCTATTTGTTTTTAGAGACAGTCTCACTATTGCTCAGGCTGGACTCGAACTCATGAGCTCAGGCAATCCACCTGCCTTGGCCTCCCAGAGTGCTAAGATTACAGGCATGAGCTACCACATCACCTACAATTTTAAAAGGAAAAGAAAAGGCAGAAGGACATTTCAACTAGATAGCAGGGCACCAGCAAAAGGTAGGAGGGCCAGTGTTCTGGGAATGGCAGGTGGTCCTGTATAGTCAGAAACAATATTGCAGGGGCTGGGCGCAGTGGCAAGCACCAGCAGTCTCAGCTAATCAGCAGTATGAGATGAGAGTATCTCTTGAGCCCAGGAATATGAATCCAGCCTGGGTAGCATGATGAGGCCCTGTCCATAAAAAAAAAAGAGAAAATGGAAATAGAGATGCAGGAATAGCATGACCCCAGTTAAGCCCCTTGTCCTGGATGAGGAAACAGGCACTAAGAAAGGAGCATCCTTGCTCTTGGAGGAGAGCCTGATGGCAAGTGTGATAAACTACACATCCAGAGTATACTTTGAAGCCTCTGAGCTGTAATCATCCCAGCTGATTTAGGACCTATATGGTTGAGAGCAATATAACATAAATATATGTTCAGTATTTGTTCTTGGTTCCTACACAGAGCTCCTAAGAATTTCCTTAGAATTTTCTAAGCGATAGGAGAGTCTTTCTTATTCATCCTTTTTTTTTTGAGACAGAGTCTCACTTTGTCACCCTTGGTAGAGTGCCATGGCATCATAGCTCACAGCAACCTGAAACTCAACTCTTGGGTCAAATGATTCTCTTGCCTCAGCCTCCTGAGTAGCTGTGACTACATGTGCGAGCCACAATGCCCTATTTTTAGAGATGAGGATTTCCATCTTGCTCAGGCTGGTCTTGAATTCCTCAGCTCAGGCAATCCACCAATCTTAGCCTCCCATAGTGGTAGGGTTACAGGTGTGAGCCACCTCACCCAGCCTGTCTTCAACCCTTTCTGACACACCTGAGTTTATGCTAACAAGATGACTAAGGGTGGGACCCCTAGATAGCTTCAGGATGGGACTTGCTCACCAGACTGGTGGTATGAGTAGAGGGTAGGAACTTTCAGTCCTTCAATCCTGACCTCAGTGGAGGTGAGAGGGGCTAGAGACTGAGTTATAGAAACTCATGCACAGTGAGATTCAGAGAACTTCTGGATTGCGGAGCACTCACCTCCATTTGGCTATTCCTGACTTGTACCTCTAATAATAAGGCAGTGATCATAAGTAGAGCACTTTCTGAGTTCTTAATAATAAGGCAGAGATCGTAAGTAGAGCACTTTCTGAGGTTGTTCTAGCAAATTATCAAACCTGAGAGGGGGGTTCAGGGAACCCCCACATTTGTAGCCAGCCAGGCAGAAGCATGGGTCACCTGGAGACCCTACTTTTAGGTGGTGTCTAAAGTGGAGCAATCTTGTGGGACCAAGCCCTTTAACTTGTGAGATCTGACACTAATTCCAGGTAGACAGTGTCAGAATTGAAGTTTATTTTGGACACCCAGTTCATGTTGGAGAATTGGAGAACTGGTATGGAAAACTGGCACACATTTAGCCTCAGGAAAAAAACATACGTAGAGATGATAATTCACAAGGCAACATCATCTATTTGGCTTAACAGAGGCAATTCACAAAGAAGCTCACACACTTCACAGTTTGTTTATGGGTCATGTAAAGTCCTTTTGGCTTGAGAGCCACGCCTGTAAGAAATGATCCAAAAAACAGGCTTCCCGGGGAAAACTAGATCTTTTGTTAATTTTCACAGCAAGCTAAGGGGCACTGGAACCCACAAGTTCTCCCAGCTCCCTGTCCTCTGCAACTGGGCAGTATGAGGACTTCTGGAGCCCAGCCTGACTCTTCCACTGATGCCCTCAGTGCCTTTGGGCAAGTTGCTCCCCTCTTGGACTTACGTTATCTCAGCTGTAAAATGACAGTTACCAGACTTGATGATTGCTAAGGTCCACCATCCCTTCAAGCAGAATTCTGTAGCTCTAAACTTCTGTTCTCTCTAAACTAGAGAACTAGAATAGCCTGGTAAGGTCCATCACGTTTCATAACAAGTGTTGAGTAAAGGAACTCTTCAGGGAAGCCAACAGCCTCTAAGTTACTCTTGCCCTGCCCCTAAGCTAGAGGCACTCCATGCAACAAAGTCAGAGAAACACAGAGAGTCAAGGTACTAGCCTCTGGGTCAGCAAAGCCTGTGCTCCAAGTATCCTACCAAGTGTTCATTACAGTCCTGGCTTCTCCCCTGTATGTCCCTTCCCAGGAAGGGCAGCATGGCAACCACCTACCATATCTTCAGGGGCCTGCTCATCTGATGAACCATTAACACATTGAAGCTTGTTCAACGTGCACATGACATAGAGCAGGGAGGAAGAGCTGCTGTGCTGGATGATAGGATCAGGATTCAAAATAGTTCACTGATTTGAAAGATAAGCTGAAGCTCAGATCCAAAAAGGTCAGGGGTTGGGTTGGTACACTATAGCCAATGTGCTAGATCCAGAATGCTGACTTTTTTTGTCTTGCTTGGTCACTCTGGTTAGAGTGCAGTGGTGTCATCATCTTAGCTTAGTGCAACCTCACACTCCTGGGCTCAAGTGGTCTTCCTACTTTGGCCTCCTAAGTAGCTGGGACTACAGGTGCCCACTATGATGCTCACCTAATTTTTCTACTTTTAGTAGAGATGGGGTCTCGCTCTGGCTTAGGCTGGTCTCAAACCTGTGAGCTCAAGCAATCATCTGCCTTGGCCTCCCAGAGTGCTAGGATTATAGGTGTGAGTCACCTTATGCAGCTCAGAATGCTGTCTCTTTTTGTAACATAAAGTTTTATTGGAACACGACCATATCCATTTGTTTATATACTATCTAGGGCTGCTTTCATGCTACAACGGCAAAGTTGGGTAGTCACACACACACACACACAAAGTCTACAAAGTGTAAAATATTTTCTATCTGCCTGACTCCTGAACTAAACAAAGAAGTTCATATGGGCAGTGTCCTCTTCCATTTAGGCTTCTATAATAAGAAAAATGTAAACTTGGTGACTTACAAATAACAGAAACTTATTTCTCACAGTTCTGAAGGCTAGGAAGTACAAGATCAAGGTGTTGGTAGATTCAGTGTCCGGTAAGGGCCCACTGGTTCAAAGATGGCACCTTCTTATTTATTTATTTATTTAGAGACAGAGTTTCAAGCTGTTGCCCTAGGTAGAGTGCTATGCTGTCACAGCTCACAGCAACCTCAAACTCTTGGGCGTAAGAGATTCTCTTGCCTCAGCCTCCCAAGCAGCTGGGACTATAGGCACCCGCCACAACACCCTGCTATTTTTGTTGTTGCAGTTGTCACTGTTGCCTTAGCTGCCCCAGGCTGGGTTCAAACCTGCCAGCCTTGGTGTATGTGGCTGGCACCCTACCCACTGAGCTACAGGCACTGCCAGATGGCACCTTCTTGCTGTCCTCACATGGTAAAAGTAAGGGTGTAGAGGAATGGATACCATGCTTGCAAAGGACAGTTACCAATTCTTATCACATTAAAAGGAAACACTGAGAACAGGACAGTCTCCCGACAAGCCTAGAGACGTTTTGTGACTTGGGGACAATCACCCAAGTAACTCAGTGTTCCAGAATGAGATAAGATCAGTCACTCACTAGTAAGTATGTGTTAAACATTGATGCTTAGTAGTTCTTCATGAGTGTTGTGGGAAAGAACACGTGAGGAGAGCACATGGCAATCCTTACGAATGCAGCCCTCATATGTAATTACCTTAACTCTCCACACCTGTTGTGTATGTCAATTACCTTAACTCTCCACACCTGTTGTGTATAACTTTAATAACTAGCCATTGCAGAGGGGGGCTCAGGGCTACCCTGCAACTAAGGTTAGCCTGCCTCCTGCAACCTTGTACTTCTAATCTGTGTCACACCTGGTTCCTTCCTGCAGCTACCGAGACCAGTGCATAGGGGTCACGACATGAGGGAATTTTCTTTCCAACCTCTTTTATGAGGGCACTAATCCTAATCTCAAGGACCCCACCCTCATGACCTAATCACTTCCCAAAGGCCCTACCTCCTTATACCATCATCATCTTGGGGATTACAATTGCAACACATGAATTTTGGTGGGACACAAACATTCAGTTCACAGAAGAGAGATTTTAATTTATAGAAATTCAAATAAAAAAGTTATTTAAAAAAAGAAGAAGAATAGTGGCTTGGCACCTATAGCTCAGCGTCTAGGGCACCAGCCACATACACCAGAGCTGGTGGGTTCAAATCCAACCCAGGCCTGCCAAACAACAATGACAACAACAACCAAAAAATAGCCAGGCATTGTAGTGGGTGCCTATAGTGCCAGCTACTTGGGAGGCTGAGGCAAAAGAATCACTTAAGCTCAAGAGTTTGAGGTTGCTGTAAGCTGTGACACCACGGCACTCTACCAAGGATGATACAGTGAGATTCTGTCTCAAAAAAAGAAGAAGAAGAAGAAGGAGGAGGAGGAGGAGGAGGAGGAGGAGGAGGAGGAGAAAGAGTATAATTATTTAGCCCACATGAATAGCATTATAATGTTAAGGTAAAGATTCCATTAGATAGGCAGTTCTCTTTTAGACGTTAAGTGACCAAAAGTAATACGAAATTAGCTCAGCACAGGAGGAATGAATTAGAAGGTTGCTGCAGTATGTCACAAAATAATCAAGCCCTAGAGAAGATGGGTGAGGCTCAGGAAGTCTAATCTATACCTCTTCTCTTGCCTGTCCACTTCTCTCTTGGTACAGACTTTCTGTGATGATAAACAAACATGGCTACAGCAAGTTTCCCATCATTGCTTTGCTAATTTTCACCACTCTTTGTTTTTTGTCTTCTTTCTCAACATATAGAAAGATATTAGATAATGCATAGCTTCCCCTGCAGTTAAGTGGGCTATGAATGGAAATCTAACTGGTGAAGGATCAGCGCCTGTAGCTCAAGTGGCTAAGGCACCAGCCACATACACTTGAGCTGGCAGTTTCGAATCCAGCTTGGGCCCGCCAAACAACAATGACGGCTGCAAAAAAAAAAAAATAGCCAGGCGTTGTGGCGGGTGCCTGTAGTCCCAGCTACTTGGGAGGCAGAGGCGGGAGAATCGCTTGAGCCCAGGAGTTGGAGGTTGCTGTGAGCTGTGATGCCACAGCACTCTACCCAGGGTGACAGCTTGAGGTTCTGTTTCAAAAAAAAAAAAAAAAGAAGAAGAAACAAGAAAAAAAAAAATCTAACTGGTGAAAATGGATAGAAGTGACCTACATTACTTCCAGGCAGAGGACACTCAGAGCTGCTAGGCCTTCTCCATGCCCTTCCCCAGCCCTCCACTTCCTCCATCCTCTTCCTAGAAGCTGGGAGTGAAAGACTCTTAAGATGATGGAGCCTCAGAATAGGAGGATAGCTTCCCACAACACCTGCCCAACTCCATCAAACTGTGCATGAGAAAAAAAAATTTTTTATTGGATTAAGTCACTAACATGTCAGGATTGGTTTGTTTCTTTTTTTTTTTTTTTTGTTTTTTTTTTTTTGGAGACAGAGTCTCACTGTGTCACCCTAATAGAGTGCTGTCGCTTCATAGCTCACAGCAACCTCAAACTTTTGGGCTTAAGTGATTCCCTTGCCTCTGCCTCCCAGGTAGCTGGGATTACAGGTGCCCACCACAACCCCTGGCTATGTTTTGGTTGTCGTTGTCACTGTTCTTTGGCAGGCTAGGACTGCCAGCTCTGGTATATGTGGCTAGCGCCCTAGCCGCTGAGCTAGAGGCACTAAGCCAGGATTGGTTGGTTTCTAAAGTATAGCCTATTTTGTCTTGATTGATGTGGCTGCCAATAGCTTCTGAGTTTTAGTCACAGAGAGGCACTCAAATTCAAATACCCCAAGAAATGAATTGGTTGAAGTAGCTTAAATTTAGTGCCAATCTTTAAGCCAATCAACTGGCCTTAGGAGCCAGAGTCATAGATGAACATGGCAGCCCCTATAAGGCCCACACGGATAAAGTTTGCAGGAGAAGGTGCAGTTTCCAGAAGGAAGTCTGTAGAGTTGGAGGGGGGTGTAGGGAGAGGATGGCAAAGGGAGATAGTAGACAATAGTGCTGTCCTGCCAAGCACCAGCACTGGGGTGTTGTGCTCTGGGCAGAGTATTTTAACAGACACTCTGAGTCAGGCTTCTGACAAGTCCATTAGGACACACTGGAACTGAGGGAGTGAAATGGTGAGAAAGAAGCCTTAAAGAACCTTGACCTAAGAGGTGGAATTGAAAGAAGTGGGATATTTAATCTAGAAAATAGAAGACGTGGCAAAGACACAGTGATTCTCTTCAAGGCTGTGAAAGATTATCCTGTTAGAGGAACACTGTGATGCTCCCAAACCAAATCATGCCCAGAAGGAGCTACAACTGCAGCCCAACTTGAGGAAGGACTAACTGTTGCAGCCAGGCAGGACAGGCTCAGACTGTCTTAGGAGGAGATGAGCTGGTGTCCTGAGGGCAAACTAGCCAACTCTGCTGGGCAGCTGAAAATGGGATTCCTGAATTCCTAGGCTACTTGTCCTATTTGCACACCCCACTCCAATACTAAGAATCTAAACATGACCTTAAACAGGTTTAAGATTTAAACCCACAGCCCAGACTGAGTAAGCTCTACTGTGAGGGAGGACAGGACCTGCCCTGGTGTGATCCACATTGTACAGACAACAGCCTGTGCCCTCTTTAGAAGAGGGTTGTTGTGGGCCCTCAGGAGATCCTGGGAAAGATGCTCTTTGAGGGCGCTCCTGTTGCTGATTCTGAAACCCAGGTGAGAAGGTGGGGGGCATGGGGATGTGAGGGTGAGGAGAGACAGAGTCTCCTGACTGCTCTCCCTAGCACCCAGTGGGCTAATGGGCAGAGACATTACACCCTCTGAATCAACTTAGAGGCTAAAATAGTGCTGTGTAGGATAACACTATTAACAGTTGAGGCCCAAGCAATGATGTGCTTAAATTACTGGCAGGGCCATAATTAGAATTCCGAGATGCAGGGTCGTGTGGGGGGAGTGGTTAGGAGCATGAACCAGAGCCAAGCCACCTACATTGGAGCCTTGTCTCTGCTGCTTACCAGCTCTGTGACCTCTAGCAAGTCAGTTTACCACTCTGCGCTCCAGTTTCTTACCTATAAGATGCGACTAGAGACAGTACCTACCTCAGAGGGTTGTTTTAAGCATTGGATTAATTATTATTTCCAGGATTCAGAGATAGTAAAGAATTTGCCCAAGATTACATAGACTGGAAAAGACAGATTCAGAATTTGAACTCAAATTTACCTGATCCTAAAACCTGAGCTTCTCACCCCACCCCCACCTCAGCCATGCTGCCTCCCTCAGCCCACAGATGGAAATCTGTTTCATTAGCACCTCAGGGAGGGATACCTTGGTCAAGCCTATTTGTCCTAGAAGCCTGAGAAGCTTCTGTGTCCTCACACATGGGGAAACTAAGGCACAATACAGTCATAGTGACATGTCACCATGTCCACAAGGAAATGATACTGAGTAGCTGAAAGCTGTGCCAGATGTCTTTCGAGTCAAGCCCCTTTTTCAATCCTTCCTTCCTTCCTTCCTTTTTTTTTTTTTTTTTTTTAAGCAGGAACTCAACTTTATTGCGTCAAGCAGCCGCTTATATAGAGCGTGGGGAAGGGGCGGGGAAAGAAGGCGGAGGATGAGGTGCGTGACAGGGTTGGGCCAATGGCATGGTACCACGTTGGCTGTATCTAGGTAGAGACAGTTTCAGGCTGGGCCTTGCTGAGTCATTGCTACGTGGAAGTAGCTCGATGGATCTACTTCTAGTCAGGCTCGGGA
>CAUYPK010095360.1:0-11451 GCA_963574355.1 Loris lydekkerianus | reverse complement strand
TTGGGTTACTGCTTGGAGTTCTAATTCAATCTTATTTGCTATCCAGATTCTGAATTCGATTTCTGACATCTCAGCTATTTGTTTGTGCATGGGATCTTGTGCTGTGTCTGCCCCATTGATCCTTGGGGGAGTTGATCCACTGTGATTATTCATATTGCCAGAGTTTTTCTGTTGATTTCACCTCATGATTGTTTTTCACCATTGCCTCTGGCCGTTCTCAGAGTTGGGGAGGTGTCTCTCCAAGATTAGACCCCAGCAGGATCACTCTATTGTTGCTGGATCTTTGTAGGGAGTGACCCTGTCTAGTTCTTCCGGCAGTGCTCCAGCTATGGAGTTCTGGTTGTGGAAGCAGCTCCAGTGTGTGACACACCTGGATCCAGCAACTGGGCAGGAGGTGGTGTGCACGGTTCTGGGAGTGCCTGGTGCCCAGTGACTTTGGCACAGAGAGCCCAAGGCTCCAGCAGTCTTTGGCCAGGAGAAGGGCTCTACGCAGAGGCAGGCAGGGCTCCAGAGGGCACGCAGCTACCAGAGTCCCTGGCCAGATGAGCAGGCCAGTGTGGAGGCTGGAAGGACACAGGACGGAGGACGCAGGGTTGCGCGGCTCCCGCTGTTCCTGGTCAGGGCATGTAGAGGCCTGGTGGGTGCAGTTCATGGGTCGGGGGTCATGGCACAGCTCTTATGGAGGTCTGGGCAGCACCAAGCCCAGGAATTTGAGGTTGCTATGAGCTGTGACACCACACCACTCTACCCAGGGCAATAGCCCGAGGCTCCAGTATGCCAAGATCATCTCACTCTGCCCATAGGGGTTAAGGCTGTGAGGCAGCTCAGTCCCCGCCTTTAGGCTGCTCAGTCACTAGGTTACTAGGTCCCACCTGATCCTTGACCTGCGACCCTGAGGGCGGAGGTTGCCAGCCTCGGCTTTCTGCTCCCCCGCTTAGCAGCTCAGTCTGGGGACCCAGACAATGCCCAAAGTTCTCTGCACTCCTGCTCAAGCTCTCCCCAAGGCAGTTCAACTGAGTGCCAAGTTCAAAAACACTGAAACAGTTCACAGGTAAGGCCTTTCTGGTTTGCAGTCTCACTGCTGCTTGTACTTACAGTTGCTGGCGGGATTAGGCAACCACTTGCCAGTTTTCCACTGTTTTTGTCCTCCTTTGGGGGTCCAGAAGTCCCTTGCTGACTTCCTGTATCCTCAAAGGGATGATTATAGGCAGATCCCACCAGCCAGAGATGCCTGGAGTCTTATCTCCCCAGACTCACCATGCCCAGTTGCAGGGAAGCTGTTACTCGGCCACCATCTTTAATCTGTCTCACAGCTGGTTTAGTTTTAAAAGCAAGATTGTAGACTATAAGCTTCTTCTCCTTTTTTGGGTGTGTGTGTGTGTGTGTGTGTGTGTGTGTGTGTGTGTGTGTTGGGGATTCATTGAGAGTACGAAGAACCAGGATATACCGTTTGCATTTGTTAGGTAAAGTCCCTCTTATAATTGTGTCCTACCCCCAACAGGTGTGTCACATACTCTTTCCCTCTTGCTGCTCCACCATTCCCCCACCCCCTGTCATGTACTATCAGTTTTCCTCATTGAATTCTTGGTTCTCCATTCTTGTGATGCTTTACTAAGAAGAATATGTTTCAACTCCATCAAGGTTAATACAAAAGATATAAACTCACCATCCTTTTCATGGCTGAATGTTATTCCATGGTATACATACACCACAGCTTGTTAATCCATTCCAGGATTGGTGGGCATTTAGATTGTTTCCACAATTTGGCAATTGTAAACTGAGCAGCAATAAACAGTGTGGACTGTAAGTTTCTGAAGAGCAGGTGTTGGCTTCTAACACCTAGAACAATTCCTGGCACATCTTATGTGTTTTATAAATACCCACTAACTTTATGAAGCTTTTGGTACATCTTATTAAGTTACCTAGTATATGTTTCTTTTGAATGAAGCTCTCACATCATATTCTACTTTTCAATCTCATCATATCAGTCTTAATTAAAGCTGAATTTGCCTTATTGGCCAGGCCCTGCACATTGGGAAAACTGAAGCCATGAGCATTTAGTCCCCACGAGGATGACTGGGAATGCCCCCCTCCCTTCTTCTTCTTTCCATACTTGGTTTCCCCCTCCATCTTCCTCCATATTTTGTGTCAAAATCCCTCAGGTATGATTCAATTTCTCTAACATGTGCATAGGTTACTGTTTTTATTGTTTAATATTAAGATTTATTCTGCATAGTGGACTTTTGAATCATTTCATTTTCATCATCATACACCTCTTTACTAATCCCCCAAACTAATATTTGTTAACTGAAAAGATTAATGAGGTTTACAATTCTTATTAAGAGAAAAAGAGAGCTTTATTTCTCATAAAGGGTTTATAGCATTGGGTGACCATTCTGGCAGGCTGGAAAGCAAGCCTCCCAGCCACAAGCCAGGAACACGTGCTTCAGGGGAGGACAAAGGGAACAGAATTTTAGACTGAGCAAGGGGGCTAAATACACATTTAATAAGCCATGGGGGGGGGTAGTGAATATTTATGAGAAGAGAAATATGCCTGGGCAATGGGGCTTGCTGGCCTTTCACAGGGTCCATGTTTAAAAATGGCTGCCTCCGTCAAAAAGGTGAAACAAGGACGTGAAAATCCTCTCTGCACGTGTTCTGTGGACTGTTAAAACCACTTCATGGTCGGTGGTCTTTTTATCAAGAAAGAATGCTTGTCTGGCGCTTAGGAAATAAAGCCTAATGGCCATTAGCAAGGGAGAGGTAAAAAGATGCACCCTTCCATCTCCCGTGGTGTTGTGGCGAGGGACTGAGTTTAAAGGTCTCTGGGGTCTGCTCGGCTGAGAAAGGTGCCTTCAGTCAGTGGGTTCTTAGGATTTTGTTTTTTGTTCACAATATTTTAAAAATCTTCCTGAGAAGCTAAGCCAGTCTTTGAGCAAGACTCTTCCGCCGGATCCTCATGGGATTTACTCCCTCTGTAGTTAGGAACTTCTTCCAGCCCTTTACGTTAAGGTCCATAAAACCAAGCTAAACCCTCTGGTGAAAAACCACTCCCCTCCTATATTTGCATTGCTATCTCAAAGTCCCTGTGGCATAACAGAAATATTTGGTCTCTACTCTCCAGATCCTGGGACAGGTCTTCTAAATGTCTTAGAACTTCCTGAGTGATGGGAACATGGCTGGTAAAATAGCTGGGCAGTTGGTCTTAGTCCTCAGTTCCAGACACAAGAGCTTCTAAGACCCTTGGAATTTCTACATGATCAGAGTGTCCCTTTGGTTTTTTGTTTGTTTAAATTTTTATTAATTTTAATTTTTTTTGTGTGTGTGTGAGAAAGAGTCTCACCATGTGGCCCTTGGTAGGGTGCCGTGGTGTCACAGTTCACAGCAACCTCAAACTCCTGGGCTTAAGCAATTCTCTTGCCTCAGCCTCCCAAGTAGCTGGGACTACAGATTCCCACCACAATGCTTGGCTATTTTTTGTTATAGTTGTCCTTGTTTAGCTGGCCCCAGCCTGATTCAAACCCACCACCCCCGATGTATGTGGCTGGCACCATAACCACTGTGCTATGGGTGCCGAGCCTATATAATTTTTTCTAGAGACAGGAATGTCTCTTTGTTGCCCAGGCTGTTCTCGAACACCTTGGCCTTCAGTGATCTTTCTGCATAGGACCCTCCCACTTTGGACCCTTCTGCCTTGGATATGTCTGCCTTGGCCTCCCAAAGTGCAGGGGTTACAGGCACGGGCCACACAGGCCAAAGTGGCCCTTTGAATATTAATGAGGTGACTGGTGGCTCAAAGCTTTTGGATAGCTTCAGGATGGGGCTGGTTACCAGAGGAACCAACAATGGTATTAGAGGGTTGGATCTTTCAACCTGACCCCCTTACCTCCATGGAAGAAAGAGGGGCTGGAGACAGAATTCAATGACCAATGGCCAATTATTTAATCAATCATGCCTGTGTAATGCAACCTTGGTAAAAAAGGGTAAGCAATAGAATTTGAAGAGCCTATTCACCAATTCAAGTTGGCATACCACCAATTCCATGGGGAGGGTGGCATACCACCAATTCCATGGGGACAGAAGTTTCTGTACTCAGGAACTTTGAGACCATCTCCAACATATCTCTTCATCTGGCTCTTTATATGTATCCTTTATATTATCCTTTATAGAGGACCTATAAATGTAATTAAATGTTTCTCTGAATTTGGTGAGCTACTTTTGCAAATTACCAAACCTGAAAAAAGGACTGTAAACCCCCTGTTTGTAGCTAGCTGGTCAGAAGTACAGGTTATAACCTGGAACTTGTGACTGGCACTTTAAGTGGGAGCAGTCTAGTGGGGCTGAGTCCTTAACCTGTTGAATCTGATGCCAACTCTAGGTAGATAGCATCAGAATTGAACTGAGTTGTAGGCCACCCAGTTGGTATCTGAAGACATGATTGTTGGTGTCGAAAAAACCCATAGATAGCTTGCAAGAAATAGCAAAAATGCCATTTATATTCCTTACATCTTCAGTCTTCTACACAATAATTTACAAATATTAAACATTCTTTCTGGTGTCTTTTAAGCAGTGCGGCTTGTCTCTCTGTAAATCAGCACTTGTGAATATCTGAGGCCAAGTCTGAGATAAAGTTCACCCAGCTCTGTCCCACCTAAGAAGTTAGCACAGACCCTTGGCCATGCCAGGATCTATTAGTCCCCTAGCTTTCGGTCAGTCCATTGCTCTATCTTTATCTATCTGTCCAGTCTGTATTTATTTTTCTGGTTTTGTATACTTTCACTCAGTTGTGATTTTTTTAGTATTTTACTTGTTTTTCACTTCTCTTTATTTTCTGATACCTTTTGGTTCTCATTGATGACATTTTGATTCAGGTTATATTTTTATTCACTTCCTCAGAATTTCACGTTTCCTAGTTTTTTTTTGTTTTTTTTTTTTTCCTTCCTAGGAGTATATTATTTCTCCCAATATATTTAGGAATTTTACTGCTTCTCTCAAGTGGCATCAGAATAATATAAAATTGATCTGTTGACAGAAGAATGTATGAATTCAGAAACATGAGTATCCCCTTTAAGAAGGGAAAAGGCTTTTGATTAAGGGGGAATGAGGAAGCACCCTTGGCACTCTCTGTTGATTCAGGTGCACTATAGTACATTGCGTCTTCTCCAGAATATTTCCAGTGCTCGTGAGTTACACAGCTCATTCAGGGCCAGCCTGGGTGGACCAAGATCAAAGGTCTGTACAGACAGCATTCCACTGTACTCTGGTTTTCCCTCCTGAATTTCATTTACCCATTGGAATTGTTTATAGCCACTCAAAGTTCAAGAAGAACTCAGTTGTGCTACAGAGTCTGTCTTTACCTTTCGAGATGAAACACTAACCTCCACTCATACATCTTGAGGGCTATGAACAGTACCTTAGGTTACCTCCTGAAGCCATAAACATGACAGTGGAGTAGCTGCTGACTTGAACCTGCCTCTAAATTTCTAGTGGCCATGGCCTTTAGCATAATGCACTACTGGTGTGAGAGAAGGAGAGTCACACCCAGCAAATGCTGAGATGGGAGTGGGGAGAGAGTCCACTGCTGCTCTCCTTGGGGCCTGTTCTGCTCTGCCTGGTCACAGATAGGGACCTATCCATGTGTAACCTTATATTATCTGGGTTTCTGTCACTAGTAATAATAATAATAAAAAAAAACCCTGATGAGCACATGTGCCTCCCATACCAATGGGAAACCAGTCACAGACAGCCCTCATCATAAACTGGATGTCTGGGGAGGCAGGGTGAGATCCAGACTGTCTAGACCTGCAGGCTCTTCTTTGGGAGGAGACAAAGAGGATGGTCAACAGGTAAGAGGTGAACACTGTGCCTGATTCCTTCAGATTCCATGCCAAGGTTACCTGGTAAACTAAGCCATCGGCATCAGCGAGCACAGTTCCCAAGCTTTGTGCAGACTCCCTCTCTTCTTTTCGAAGTCCATTTAAAGGCTTGGGGCCGGTAGCACAGTGGTTATGGTGGGTTTGAACTTGGCCTGGACCAGCTAAACAACAATGACAACTGTAACAAAAAAATAGCCGGGCGTTGGGGCGGGTGCCTGTAATCCCAGCTACTGGGAGGCTGAGGCAAGAGAATTGCTTAAGCCCAGGAGTTTTTGGTTGCTGTGAGCTGTGACACCACAGCACTCTACCAAGGGTGACATAGTGAGACTCTGTCTCAAAAAAAAAAAGTCCATTTAAAGCTGTTCCCTTTTCAAGGGGAAGCTATCCACAGAAATGCCATTTGCTCCAACCATCAGAGAATTGCCTTGGCCTTTTCATTTCAGTAATAAACCTTTTTTTGATTCTTGGGTACTGACTCATTTTATTACATAACAGAGCTGTGAGGTAGGTACTGTAGTATTATTTCCCTGATGTATTGGTCAGCAAACCAAGGCATAAAGAGAGTAAGTCACAAGCCTAGGTCTCGCAGCTGTGAAGTGGCAGAGCTGGGAATGCAGCAGATTCAAATTCCACAACTTCACAGCAGGTCTGTCATGGACTCAGTGTTGTTCTGGTTTCCCCTCAAAGGTCATAAATAGCAGATCCATACCATGCACTATCTCCTCTCCCCTTAATGTCCCCCTGAATTATATGTGGTTCATTATGAAATTTTTGAAATATATGGGAATCAAGACAGGTGGAAACAAAGGAAGTCCTCCCAGCAAAACAGATAAGCTGGCAAGTTGAAATTTGCATGAGTGAATCAGAAAGGACATTTATGGCTGTGCTTCTTGGAAGAGAAATAATGGACCATGACATAATCTGCCTCAAAACTTTCATAGTGAAATAAGGAATATGTTCACCTACAAAGACAAAGAACGTTAAAGACAACATTGGATAAGAAATTTGGACACATTTTTTAAAAGGTTTAAGAGAGACTGGGCATGGTGACTCACGCCTGTAATCCAAGCACTTTGGGAGGCAGAGGTGGGTGGATTGCCTGAGCTCACGAGCTTGAGACCAGCATGAGCCAGGTGGAGACCCTGTCTCTAAAAAAAGAAAAAAAATACTAGCTGAATGTAGCGGAGGGTGCTTGTAATCCCAGCTACTTGGGAGGCTGAGGCAAGAGGATTACTTGAGTCCAGGAGTTTGAGGTTGCTGTGAGCTGTGACACCACAGCACTCTACAAGGGGGACAAAGTGAGACTGTGTCTCAAAAAATAAAAGGTTCAAAAGAGAAGTGATTCAAGAAAGGTTAGGAAGAGACTGCAGAGAAGCTCTCTTATGAGAAGGTAGATGCTACCCCAGAACCTCAGCAGGCTCCTTGTTGGCCTCGAAAACCACAAGCAAGGGAGTCGTGGGGCTGAATCCAGGGCACCTCCATCCTCCACCATGCCTCTCCCTGGCAAGCAGGACATAGGAATTGATTCTTTTGTAAGTTTGTACTGGAAGGGATTGTTTTACATGTGCGTGACTCATGGGTTCATGCTTTGCCATTGCCATATTGAAACTCTAATAATTTTTGAACTACATGTATTTTCAGTTTGCACCAGACTCCATAAATTATGTAGCTGGTCTGGTGAACTTCTGAGGCTTAGATGGAGGGATGCGGGTGCAGTGCTGGCTGGGAGCGCTGTGCAGGCCTTGGCCACAGGGAAAAGTAACTCAACATCAAATGATGAATTATGGGACTTCCCCACTCTTGTTTCCAGAACACAAGTAATCACTTATTGAATATCTCCTCCCCCTCCCCCTGCCACAATTCTTAGCATAACTTTTTCCAACTTAGATAACCTTATTTGGGTTGAAGGGATTTCCAAACCCCAATAATGTCATAGCTATTAACTATGCTTTTGATACCAATAATTCCTTTACTGCTCATTTTCCCACATTCCTTTCATATATTTTTTGGTTGGGCTCACTATCACACCTCCTCTCTTGTGTTTATTGGTAGTCTCTCTGGACAGCCTGAGTGGCCCAGGCAAAAGGATTCTGGAGAATTACTGACTTTGAGAATAACTCACAGAAAGATCCCCATCGTTGTGTGGCCAGCTCCTAAATATAGGCAGTTCCTGCCATTCAAGATGACCAGACACTTGGAAAGGTCTCAAAGGGAAACTGAGGAAGACAGAAACAAAAAGGAAGCAGTAAAAAATTGAAACAAAATATTTAAGTAACACCTTTAATAGAATTAAAAGAAAAACAACAACAACAACAATAACAACAAAAACCCTGGAATCTCCGAGAAGAAGAATAACTGGACAATAAGAAAGAACGTCTGGGATTTAAAAATATGATATAACTATAATATAAAAAGTCAATAGCATTCATGGAAGGTTAAAATGTAAAAAAATCTTCTCCAAGAAGGTAGATTAAAAAGACAAAGATATGGAAATAAAAAAGATACAAGGAATATTGTGAGAAAATTGGAGACTTAATATAAGAATCTAACAGTTGGCAGGAATTCCAGAAAAACAGAACAGGGAATCAAAAGGGAAGAAATTACCAAAGAAGGAACGAACAGAGGCTGGGTGTGTAGCTCATGCCTGTAATCACAGCACTTTGGGAAGCTGAAGCTCGAGGATTGGTTGAGGCCAGAAGTTTGAGAAATAATATACGATTTCCAGATTATATGGGCCCAGCCTAACAACTGAAAAAAGGTCCGTATCAGGACATTTCAGAAACACATGCAATGATTTGGTTCTGTTCAGGTCTTTTTTTATCTTTAAGAAATTTGTCTACTTTTTCTGTCAGTTGCTGAAAAAGGTTTGTTAGAGCCTCTGCAGTAATTGGGAGTTTGTTTTCTTTTTTCAGCTGCTTGGAAACAGACTTCATTGGTCCTGGAAGCTCAAAGTCAGAATTGGTGTCAGTTCATTGGGGAAGACGCCATTACTGGGCAAGTGTTTTTTCAAGAGTATCTTCTCTGAATTGCTGTCATCCTAAAGAAGGGATTTCTTGGAAGTTTCTTTTAGAAAGTCTTCAAGACAGTTTTTATCTCAGACATGCAAGCATGAGCCCTCTTCCTTCATGCTTTTTCTGGCTTTAATTTGTTTGGTCCTGACAAGAGTGATTTTATCCTAGTGTTGGCAACCTTCACAACAATGCACATTTTTTTTTATTATTATTAAATCATAGCTGTGTACATTAGTGCAATCAAGGGGTACAATGTGCTGGTTTCATATACAATCTGAAACTTTCCCATCAAACTGTTCAATGTAGTCTTCATGGTATTTTCCTAGTTATTGTATGTAGACATTTGTATTCTGCCTTTAGTAAGTTTCACCTGTACCCATTCTAAGATGCACCGAAGGTGTGGCCCCACCCATCACCCTCTCTCCACCCTAACCACCCCCCTCCTGACTCCTTTCTTAGCCCCTTCCCCATAGCCTTGTGCCATAGTTGGGCTATAGCCTTCATGTGAAAGCCACAATTTAGCTTCATAGTAGGGCTGAGTATATTGGATACTTATTCTTCCATTCCTGACATACTTTGCTAAGAAGAGTATGTTCCAGCTCCATCCATGTAAACATGAAAGAGGTAAAGTCTCCATCTTTCTTTAAGGCTGCATAATATTCCATGGTATACATGCACCACAATTTGCTAGTCCATTCGTGGGTCACTGGGCACTTGGGCTTCTTCCATGACTTAGCAATTATGAATTGGGCTGCAATAAACATTCTGGTATAGATGTCTTTGTTTATATTGTGATTTTGGTCTTCTGGGTATAAACCTAGAAGAGGAATTATAGGATCGAAAGGCAGGTCTATTTTTAGGTCTCTAAGTATTCTCCAAACATCCTTCCAGAAGGAACGTATTAGTGTGCATTCCTACCAGCAGTGTAGAAATGTGCCCTTTTCTCCACATCCATGCCAACATCTCTGGTTTTGGGATTTTGTTATGTGGGCTACTCTTACTGGGGTTAGGGGATATCTCAAAGTAGTTGTGATTTGCATTTCTCTGATGATTAAGGACGATGAGCTTTTTTCATGTGTTTGTAGATTGTGTGTCTGTCTTCTTTAGAGAAGTTTCTCTTCAAGTCCCTTGCCCACCCTGAGATGGGAATCACGTGTTCTTTTCTTGCTAATATGTTTGAGTTTTCTGAGGATTCTGCTTATTAGACCTTTATTGGAGGTTTAACCTGCAAATATTTTCTCCCATTCTGGGGGCTGCCTGCTTGTTTTACTTACTATGTTCTTGGCTGTGAAGAAGCTTTTTAGTTTGATCAGGTCCCAGTAGTGTATTTTTGATACTGCTTCAATTGCCTGGGAAGTCCTACTCATAAAATATTCACCCAGGTCGATTCCTTCTAGAGTTTTCCCTGCACTTTCTTCAAGTATTTTTATAGTTTCATGTCTGAAGTTTAAATCTTTTATTCAGTGAGAGTCTATCTTAGTTAATGGTGAAAGGTGTGCATCCAGTTTCAATCTTCTACAGGTTGCCAGCCAGTTCCTCCAGCACCATTTGTTAAACAGAGAATCTTTTCCCCATTGAATGTTTTTAATTGGCTTGTCAAAGATCAAATAATGGTAAGTAGCTGGATTCATCTCTTGTTTCTCTATTCTGTTCCAGACATCTAATTCTCTGTGTTTGTGCAAATACCATGCTGTTTTGATCACTATCGATTTATAGTACAGTCTCAGGCCTGGTAGCATGATTCCTCCTGCTTTGTTTTTATTGCTGAGTAATGTTTTGGCTATTTGAGGTTTTTTCTGCTTCCATATAAAACGATGTACTATTTTTTTCAAGATCTTTAAAATATGACAATGGAGCTTTAATAGGAATTGCATTAAAATTATATATTGCTTTGGGTAGTATAGACATTTTAACAATGTTGATTCTTCCCAGCCATGAGCATGGTATGTTTTACCATATGTTAGCATCTTCAGCTATTTCTTTTCTTAAAGTTTCATAGTTCTCTTTGTAGAGATCTTTCATATCCTTTGTTAGGATGTGAATATCCCCAAATATTTCATCTTCTTTGGCACTTCTGTGAAACAAATAGAATCCTTGACTGTTTGTTTGGCTTGGTTATTGTTGGTGTATATAAAGACTACAGATTTATGGGTATTGATTTTGTAGCCTGAGACATTGCTCTATTCCTTGATCACTTCTAAAAGTTTTGTAGTAGAATCCCTAGTGTTTTCCAGATATATGATCATATCATCTGTGAAGAGTGAAAGTTTGATCTCTTCTGACTCTGTGTGGATACCCTTGATCACCTTTTCTTCCCTAATTGCAATGGCTAAAACTTTCATTACAATGTTAAAGAGCAATGGAGACAATGGGCAATCTTGCTGGGTTCCTGATCTAAATGGGAATGATTTCAGTTTAACTCCATTCAATACAATATTGGCTGTGGGTTTGCTGTAGATGGCCTCTACTAGTTTAAGAAATGTCCCTTCTATACCAATTTTCTTAAGTGTTCTGATCATGAAGGGATGCTGGATATTATCAAAAGCTTTTTCTGCATCAATTGA
>CAUYPK010095357.1:0-40505 GCA_963574355.1 Loris lydekkerianus | reverse complement strand
CGGGGGTCTGTGTCCCGGGGGAGGCCGGGCGGGGGTCTGGGTCCCGGGAGAGGCCGGGCGGGGGTCTGTGTCCCGGGGGAGGCCGGGCGGGGGTCTGTGTTCCGGGGGAGGTCGGGCGGGGGTCTGTGTTCCGGGGGAGGTCGGGCGGGGGTCTGTGTCCGGGGGAGGCCGGGCGGGGGTCTTGTGTTCCGGGGGAGGCTGGGCGGGGGTCTGTGTTCCGGGGAAGGCCGGGCGGGGGTCTGGGTCCCGCGGGGAGGATGGGCGCGGGGCAGGGTCCCGAGAGAGACCGGGGCCGACGGCTGGGGGCGGCGGGACGTAGAAGGGACTGAGCTGGGAAAGCCTCCGGGCTGACCTGACGCGCTTTAAAGCATACAAAGCCCTTTCTGTCTTATTTCCAAGTTGGCGGCTCGGGGGTCTGGAGAGTGTAGGCTCCTTAAAAGTCGGCAGCTACTGGTGGTGACACACTTGCCAACCGCTGCTGTGGGATAGGACACCCTAAGGACCACGGGGACTCCTCTGCTTTGAGATGCCGCTTTGAGACTCTAGGGCGCGGGAATTACCTGGGAAGCTTGTTAAAATGCAGATTCATGAGCATTATCCCGGGGGTCCTGCTCCACGGGCCTAGAGGGGCCCATAAAACCCGCATTTATAACACACGCTGTTCACCCTCACCCCGGGTGATTATGAGGCAGATAGTCTTTGGGGCACTACTTTCAAAAAACGCTGCTTTAGAGAAAGAAAAGAGTTGGAAGAATGGGAAGGCAGAGAGATTTCTCTCTAATTTTCTGAATGAAAGGCAAAATTGACTCTCTTTTCCTCTTTCTTCCTCCCTCATTCCTCCCTAGTAGAATTCAAAAAGCAAAGTCCACATCCACTCCTCCGAAATTAAAGGAATGCTGGTTCCAAACCTGAGAAGGGCAGGAGGACAGGGAGGTTTTTTTTTTGGAGGCAGTGTGTGTGGACAAAGTCCCTCCCATCTCACAGTCTCAGTTCATAGCTCTGAAGTGATGTCATTTCACTTACTGGTTTATTTTCCATGCTTGACAACCAGCATTTGTTCCTTGTACGCCCCATTGGAGGAACTGATGACTTTCCTGCAGTTGGGCAGTGCTTTGAAATCTGTACTTGGAGTGTGTGTGTGTGTTTTAACTTGCTTAACTGCCAGTTCAAATAAGCCCTGCCCTCTCCCAAGTCAAACTGCATAATATGCAATATAAGGAAATAAGACAAAGACTGGGAATGACGTTAAGTGCTGAGTCAAAGACAGACAGACTGAGCTCTTTTTTCAAGTTTTCTGGGTGTATTTTCTTGGTGTGTGTGTGTAGTTTTCTCTTGCCCTATCTGTTTGCTTTTTGTATTGTCTTCCCTAAGGAGGGAGAAGGGATAAAGTGACGCTGTGGCTAAGGCAAAGTATGAATGTTGCCTCATTCATTTAAGGGATTCTCTATTCTTGAATTTGGAGGTCAGAATGTTGTCTACATTTTATTTGGTTTGAAGGTTATTTTCCTTCTCAGGTGACCTGTAGCAGAAAGGATAGTAAAAATACCTTTGTGATCTTTTAAAATCCTCATTGTCTTTCCACTTAATTCCAAATGAGTGGTGTTCCCCTCCATTAGACTGCCTTTTCCTCTTTCTGCCTGTTTATCCCTAAAGACCTAGAATCCTTTGCTTCCTCTGCTTCTTCCATAGATTTTATTCATGGGCTATAATATACTTATCACATTAGAATGTAGTTAGTTACTTATCATGATTTTCACTTCTAATTATAATCTCTGGGGCTGGACATGGTGGCTTATGCCTGTAATACTAGCACTCTGGGAGGCTGAGGCGGGTGGATTGCTGAGCTCACAGGTTTGAGACCAGCCTGAGCAAGAGCTAGACCCCGTCTCTAAAAATAGCCGGGCGTTGTGGCAGGTGCCTATAGTCCTAGCTACATGGGAAGCTGAGACAAGAGAATTGCTTGAGCCCAAGAGTTTGAGGTTGCTGTGAGCTGTGATGCCAGGGCACTCTACCTATGGCAACAAGTGAGACTCTGTCAAAAAAAAGGGTCTCTTAATTTCTTAAGAGTAGGGGTCCACTAGCCCAGTGCTTAATATAAAGGAGGTATTAAATGAATGAATGGCTGTTGAATGAGATTCCTAGTTGGTTCTGTATCTAGCCTCTGACGGAGTACCCAGCAAGGATGATACAGGTCCAGTTCTTGAAGAACTAAGTCTAATTAGGAATAAGATAAGAAGCTAAGTTTCCAGTCAAGGAGGACTCTGGACGTGCTAGCTGGGAGGTATAGAGGGAAGGGCCATGAGTAGACTTGAGGAGGAAGAGAATGGGGAGATGCCTGCAGAGGAAAGAGAAGGAGTACTTCTGGTATAGGAGCTGCCTGTTCAAAGATGTCCTGGGAAGAGGAAGAGGGACACATGGGAGATGCTGCAGGTTGCCTAGGGAAGTCTGTTAAGAAGAAGCTTCAAAGCCCCCCTAATGCTCCCTTCATTGCCCTTATCTCCCTTCACCCCTAAGATGAACGCCTCACAGCTGAAGAGATGGATGAGCAGAGGCGGCAGAATGTTGCCTATCAGTACCTATGCCGGCTGGAGGAAGCCAAGCGGTAAGCTGAGTCCAGAGGGACTCTTCTGGTGTCCCTTTTCCACCCTTCCCACCCTAGATATCTGTTGCCAAAGCAAATGCAATGAGACAGGGTCCATTCTGTGGGAAAGGGTGAATTGAAATAGCTGTGGTTTTTTTTTCTGAAGCAAATCCTAATCAAATCTTTTACTCCCCTGCATACTTCACTACAGATCTCTAAAATGTATGTACATTCACTTACATAACCACAATGCCATGATAACACCCAATTAAATTATTCGTAAATCCTTCTAAGATCAATACCTGTGCCATTTTCAAATTTGCTTGATTGTCTAAAGATAGCTTCTTATGGCTAGAGCGGGATGACAGAATAAAACAAAATTGTTTTACAATTAGCTTATTTAAATAAGGCTCTAAAGACTTTCACTTATTATATTTGCTTGCATATTTCTCAAGTCTTCTTTAATCCAAAGCAGCCCCTGTCCCTTTCCTAATTTTTTTTTTGTTTGTGGGGTTTTTTTTGTTTTTTTTTTAAGAGCTGAGGTCTTGCTCTGTTGCCTTGGCTAGCGTGCAGTGATGGATCCTCTGCCTCAGCCTCTCAAGTAGCTGAGACAACAAGCATGCACTATCACACCCTGCTGATTTATTTATTTGTTTATTTATTTAATTTTCTTTTTTTAGGAACAGAGTCTCACTTTGTTTGTCAACCTTGGTAGAGTACTGTGGTGTCACAGCTCACAGCAACTTCCAGCTCTTGGGCTTAGGCGATTCTCTTGCCTTAGCCTCCCGAGTAGCTGGGACTATAGGTGCCTGACACAATGCCTGGCTATTTTTTTTTGTTGCAGTTTGGCCGAGGTCAGGTTCAAACTTGCCACCTCCGTATATGGGGCTGGGGCCCTACTCACTGAGCCACAGGCACCATAACACCTGGCTGATTTAAAGAAAAATTTTTCTTTGTAGAGATGGAGAACTCACTCTGTTAACCCTTGCTGGTCTCTCTCTCTCTTTTTTTTTTTTTTTTTTGAGACAGAGTCTTACTTTGTTGCCTTTGGTAGAATGCCGTGGCATCACAACTCACAGCAACCTCAAACTCTTGGACTCAAGTGATTCTCTTGCCTCAGCCTCCCAAGCAGCTGGGGACTACAGGTGCCTGTCACAATGCCCGGCTCTTTCTAGAGGTGGGGGTCTTGCTCTTGCTCAGGTTGGTCTTAAACTGGTGACCTCAGGTAATCCACCTGCTTCCGCCTCCCAGAGTGCTACGATTATAGGCATGAGCCACTGTGCCCTACTGCATTGTTGTTATTATGTTTTGAGAGATAAGGTCTCACCCTATGACCTTGGCTGCAGTGCAGTGGCATGATCATAACTCCCTGTAACCTCAAATTTCTAGGCTCAAGGTATCTTCCTGTCTCAGCATCCAAAGTGGGTAGGACTACAGGCATGTATTGACCACACCCAGCCAATTTTTTAATTTTTTTTTTTTTTTTTTTTTTTGAGTCTCAATAAGTCATCCTGGGTAGAGTGCCGTGGCAACACACATCTCACAGCAACCTCAAGCTCTGGGGGTTAAGTGATTCTCTTGTCTCAGCCTCCCAAATAGCTGGGACTATAGGCACCTGCCACAACGCCCAGCTATTTTTTGGTTGTAGTTGTCATTGTTGTTTGGCAGGCCCCAGCTAGATTCCAACCTGCCAGCTCTGGTATATGTGGCTGGCACCCTAGCCACTGAGCTACAGGGACTGAACCAGCTCCTGGCTATTTTTTAGAGATGGGGGTCTCACTCTTGCTCAGGCTGGTCTCGAACTTGTGAGCTCAGGCAATCCACCCACCTTGGCCTCCCAAGTGCTGGGATTATAGGTGTGAACCACTGAACCGGGCCTTTTCTTTTTTCTTTCTTTCTTTTTTTTTTTTGAGACAGAGTCTCAAGCTGTTGCCCTAGAGAGAGTGCTGTGGTGTCATCGCTCACAGCAACCTCCAACTCGAACTCAAGTGATCTTTTTTGCCTCAGTTTTTCTATTTTCTTTAGTAGAGATAAGGGTCTCAGTTTTGTTCAAGCTGGTCTTGAACTCGTGAGCTCAAGCTATCCACTTGCCTCGGCCTCCCAGAGTGCTAGGATTATAGGCGTGAGGCACCATGCCAGGCCTAATTTTTAAATTTTTGTTAATGACAGGGTCTATATGTCATCCAGGCTGACCTTGAACTCCTGGCCTCAAGCAATCCTCCCATCTCAGCCTCCTGAAGTACGGGGATTGCAGGTGTGAGCCTCTGCACCTGGCCTTGCAGAATTTTTTTTTTTTTTTTTTTTTTGAGACAGTCTCACTTTGTTGCCCTCAGTAGAGTGCTGTAGTGTCACAGCTCACAGCAACCTGCAGCTCTTGGGCTAGGGCGATTCTCTTGCCTCAGCCTCTCGAGTACCTGGGACTACAGGCGCCTGCCACAACGCCCAGCTATTTTTGTTACAGTTACCACTGCTGTTATAGCTGGCTGAAGCCATGTTCAAACCCGTCACCCTCGGTATATGGGGCTGGTGCCCTACCCACTGAGCCACAGGCGCCGCCCTATTTTTAATGTTCTCAAAGGAAGTCAGTAGAATAGGGTAGTCAGGGAAAATCCGGTGGCAAGGAAGGTATGAAGCGAAGTGTGACTGGCTCTTTCTCTAGAAACAGATTCTTTCCTGTTAGAATGTAGGGAAGTTGGAGAGCCCACATGAGGAGTCCTTCATCCTCTCACAACTATCAGCCATTGGCTCAGCACCCATTGTTTGGTGGTTAGGGAATTGGCCATGTACACTGGTGCTGGTGGGTTCAAACCCAGCCTGGGCCAGCTATACAACAATGACAACTACAACAAAAAAATAGCCTGGTGTTGTGGTGGGCACCTGTAGGCCCAGCTACTTGGGAGACTGAGGTAAGAGAATTGCTTAAGCCTAAGAGTTTGAAGTTGCTGTGAGCTTTGACGCCATGACCCTCTACCAGTGAGACTCTGTCTCCAAAAAATAAATAAATAAATAAATACTATCAGCCGTAATGACACTTACATTTATAAGTTTCTTTACATTCACTAACTCATTTGATCCTGGCCACTGCCACTGCCACTGCTCACTGAAGCAGAATGTACAGGTGTTATCTTTTTTTTTTTTTTTTTTTTTTTTTTTAGACAGAGTCTCACTTTGTCGCCCTTGGTAGAGTGCAGTGGTGTCACAGCTCACAGCAACCTCTGACTGTTGGGCTTAAGCAATTTTCTTGCTTCAGCCTTCCAAGCAGCTGGGACTACAGGCAACCGCCACAATGCCCAGCTATTTTTTAGAGACTGGGTCTCACTCTGGCTCAGGCTGGTCTCGAACTCATGAGCTCAGGCAATCCACCTGCCTCAGTTTCCCAAGTGCTGGGATTACAGGTGTGAGCCACCACACCTGACATCATTTTGAAGATTATGCAACTGAGGTTTAGCTAGGTGAAGTGGGGGAGAAGTTGTGGAAAGTGAGCCTTCTGATGCCAAGGTCTGTGAACTTTCTCTCTCTTTGTGCCTCTACCCTTCCATCAACCTGGAGGTTCCATACCACCCTTATCATCAAAGCCGGGTTAAGAGCTATATAGATCATTTTGGGCAAACATGACCTTTCTGTACCTGGGTTCTCAGAGAACAACGCAAAGTGCGGGAGGTGAACAGATTCAATTTGGTTTAACAGTCAAATATGTAAACTGAGTGAGAAGTTATATAACAGGGAGAATGTATTCAAGCCTTGCTAAAGATACCCGGTTAAGGATCTGTCAGGAAAGATTTTCTGGGGTCCATAGGGCTGAGGGTTGGCTGATCCAAGTGTTTGGGGCAGCTTGAGAGAAGGCAGGAACAGCCAGGCAACAGGCAGAGAGGGGAGTTGGGGTAAGGCAAGAACAGGAGGCAGGGGAGGGTCAGGAGCCACTTAAGGGGAGAGGATGAGGGAAGGCACAGCACTTACAATAAACTACTGCAGCCTGCCAGAATGAGTGAGAAGGTGCTCTCATTTGTAGCTGGATGGAGGCCTGCCTGAAGGAGGAGCTGCCTTCCCCAGTGGAGCTGGAAGAAAGCCTCCGGAACGGAGTGCTGCTAGCCAAGTTGGGCCACTGTTTTGCACCCTCCGTGGTTCCCTTGAAGAAGATCTATGACATGGAGCAGCTGCGGTACCAGGTACCATAGTGGACTCCACCTTCTACCTTCTTCCTCTCAAACTACTCATTCTTGAAGCTGTGAGGGTAGGGTGATCTCCCTCACAGGGTAATTTATTGTCCAAATCTGGGCACTTTTAAGATGAAAGGCAGTGTTATTAATCATTGTGCAGGGACACAGTCTTCATCACAGTGTCTCCCAGTCAGGTGGGTGTGTACTGTCCTTACAGCAGGGGCACCTGCTACAAGTTGTTAAGATGCCCTGAGATGAGAGCTGCCCACAGTTTCTACTCAGGGGGGCATGGGCTTTGCCATTGTGCAGGTCCTTCCTGGGTGTGTTGCTCCTTTTCTGTGCCCTCACCAGCCTGACTGTGCTGTCTTTCCCATCCTGGATCTTGACTCCCCTTTTTTTTTTTTTGAGACAGAGTCTCACTATGTTGCCCTCGGTTGAGTGCCGGGGCGTCACAGTTCACAGCAACTTGTAACTCTCTTGGGCTTAAGAGATTCTCTTGCCTCAGCCTCCCAAGTAACTGGGACTACAGGCACCCACCACAACACCCGGTTATTTTTTTGTTACAGTTTTGCCAGAGCCAGGTTTGCCATCCTTAGTATATGGGGCCAGCGCCCTACTCACTGAGCCACAGGTGCCACCCTAGACTGCCCTTTTCTAGGAAGCCTTGCTGGATTGTTAATTCCCTCCCTATGCTGCCATTCCCAAATGGCCAACTGGATCATCCATTCCTAGTGGTTTCTATCTATGTTGTCTGTCCTGGAGGGGATGAGAAAGCCACAAATGGAGTCTCCCCATCCCTCCCTCTTGAAACTTTAAGCTATGATTTGGGCTGTCTAAGAACTATGATTTTCTTTCTTTTCTTTCCCTTTCAGGCAACTGGCTTGCATTTCCGTCACACAGACAACATCAACTTTTGGCTATCTGCAATAGCCCACATCGGTTTGCCTTCGGTAACACTGGGCTTTGAGATTGGCATTCATCTTTAGTCTTCACCTGTACTCTCAACCCCACGCTCTGTCTGCCCAGACCCTTTAGCCCCCATCTCCATGTGTCTTCTAAACTAACTTAATCTAAGAGAAGAGTTCTTAGGGCAGTTTGTCTTTGAATCAGATTTTTTTTTCTGTTTCTACTTCCCTATGGATAAAAGGAGATGAAGCCTCCCTGGCCTGAGTGGTATGATTCCCATTATATAGCAGAAGCTAAGACTCAGCCACAGACACACAGTAATACAGGATATCAGCCAGCCCTGTCTTCCCATCAGAATTTCCCACCAGTGTGAAGCTAGGGTGTGCCCATCTATAGGTGATAGACTTTGTGTGAGCTGCCTGGGCCCAAGACCCCAGCTGGACCCACAACATGAGTCCTTCTACCTATTGAATCTCAGTTGTTTTTCTTTTTCTTTCTTTCTTTTTTTTTTTGAGACAGAGTCTCACTTTGTCGCCCTCAGTAGAGTGCTGTGGCATCACAGCTCACAGCAATCTCAAACTCTTGGGCTTAAGCGATTCTCTTGCCTCAGCCTCCCAAGTAGCTGGGGCTACAGACTCCTGCCACAACACCTGGCTATTTTTTAGAGACAAGGTCTCAAACCTGTGAGCTTGGGCAATCCAAATGCCTCGGCCTCCCAAATGTTGTGATTACAGGCATGAGCCACCACACCTATCCGAATCTCAGTTTTTCATCTGTAAAATGGGGACAGTGATCCCTGCCCTGTCCTTCTTGTGATGTTGGTCTGTGTAAAGAACTATACAAATTAAGGCTTGATAGAGTTCCACAATGTATGATTTCTCTGGTTTATTTTTCTTCACTGTAGAAGAGAACTATAAGACAGGAAATAGCAGTAAAGAAAGATGTGTTGGTGGAAGGCAGGAACAACAGAGGGTATGTGTCCTCAGTAAGACTAGAGCGGTTAAGTCTTTAGATTTGGTTCTTTATTATGAACCTAAATGTAACCAAGCTGTGTTGAGGTTAGGCCTCATTATAGTTGCTAGGTGGCATGGGAAGCCATGCTTGGGGAAACTCAGTTCTTAGAGGGGTCCCTGTTGATCAAAGGTCTCCGCCTAATCCTAGCACTGTGGGAGACTGAGGTGGGTGGCTTGCCTGAACTCATGTGTTCAAGACCAGCCTGAGCAAGAGTGAGACTTCCATCTCTAAAAATAGCCAGGTATTGTAGTGGGAGCCTGTAGTCCCAGCTACTCAGGAGGCTGAGGCAAGAGAATCACTTGAGCCCAAGAGTTTGAATTTGCTGTGAGCTATGATGTTACAGCACTCGATAGAAGGTGACAAAGTGAGACTCTGTTTCAAAAACAAAATAAAACAAAACAAGGGTGTCTGGCCTGGGGATAGGATAACACACCTTGACACCTTTGTGGTCCTTCACAACATATGCCTCATTGGGCCTCCTTGGGAATGTGACCAGCTCTGTGGTCTCCCACCTTTCTGGTGAGAGTTTAAGGTAAAGGATGCAGGTTCACTGTGTCTGATCTGGGAGGAGGCTTGTTTTTCCTGGAGGATATGGCTGATATCTTCTATCCTTGATAGCCCCATCTGGTACTCAGTTAATCCAGGGCATCCTGTGACTGTGTGTCTGTGTCTTGGCTTAGTATGTGTCACCAGTGCCTTTCTTTTACATGGGACTGACTAGAAATACCTGGGGAGACTGACCAAGAAGCCCTGGGCAGAAGGGAGTACACACTTCAGCTAGCACAGGAATATCCTGTCCTTGGCCCGCTCTCTCCATCTCTGGTGCTGCTTAAAGGTGCTCAGTGGCAGTAACAGTTGGTTTTCCTCTAGACCTTCTTTCCAGAGACCACAGACATCTATGACAAGAAGAACATGCCCCGGGTGGTCTACTGCATCCATGCTCTCAGGTGAGAAACCACAAGTTTTGCTCTGTAGTTTCCTTTAGTTAGATGTAAATAGCAGTAGCAGCAAAAAACAAAGCAAGAAAGATAGCAAGTAGACTACAGGGAGCACTTCTCAGGAGAATGAGGCTTTATTTATTTATTTATGAAACAAATTCTTGCTCCATTGTTTGGGCTAGAGTGCCAAGCCATGGCCTCAGCCTAGCTCATAGCAACCTTAAACTCCTAGGCTCAAATGATCCTGCCTCAGGCTCCCAAGTAGCTGGGACTATAAGCGCCCACCACAACATCTGGCTATTTTTTCCTAGTTGCAGTTGTCAAGACCCAGGCTGGGTTTGAACCCACCAGCCTCGGTGTATGTGGCTGGTGCCATAACCACTGTGCTACGAGCGTTGAGCCATCCAAACTTTTTTTTTTTTTTTTTGAGACAGAGTCACTTTGTCACCCTTGGTAGAATGCTGTGGCGTCACAGCTCACAGCAACCTCAAACTCTGGGGCTTAAGTGATTCTCTTGCCTCAGCCTTTCAAGTAGCTGGGACTACAGGCACCCGCCACAGCGCTTGTCTCTTTTGGTTGTAGTTGTCATTGTTGTTTGGCAGGCCTGGGCTGGATTCGAGCCCACCAGCTCCCATGTATGTGGCTGGCACCCTAGCTGCTGAACTATAGGCGCTGAGCCTGCTCTGCTATTTTTTTTCATTTTCAGTAGAGACCAGGTCTCACTCTTGCTCAGGCTGGTCTCTAACTCCTGAACTCAAGGGATCCTCCCACCTTGGCCTCCCAGAGTGCTGGGATTATAGGTGTGAGCATTTGGGTTTACAAATATGTGTGTGGGCACATGTATGTGTGCCATGTAGGTGAAGGGAAGGGGAAGGCAAAGTAGCAGAGGAGGGACGGTCACAGGGTAGGACCTTCAGCTTGTGACTGAGATAGAAAGAAATCAGAAAAGGACCCATGGAGAATGTCACGTGTAAGTCACTTAATGTGAACGGTGAAGGCTATGTGGTTCTTCTCACAGCCAGCTATAGCAACCAGTTGGCTAAATCATAGGAAATACCTAACCAGTTCCTTGTGTCCACTATGTCACGTCCTCCTGACCTGACTTCACTTCCCATATTCTTTTGTGCCTCTGTGCCTTAGCTCAGCAGGTCTCAGCCTGCTGAGCTCACCTATCCTCCTCCATCCAGTAACCTGTTATTGCAATGTGTCCCTCTCTGGGAAGCCTCCTCAATCCTCCCGGAACCCCACAGCACTTTACTTTCATATGTACTTTCCTGGAGCTGATGTGTGATGACATTTCTTCCTGTGGATTGGGGGTGATGTGAGGGCAGATACTGAGTGGCCTTCAACCCCAGAGCCCCCACAGTATCCCTCACAAACCTGCTGTGGGCAGTGTTGAAATGAATAGTGCCTTCTAATACCTTCCATGTTCCTAGTCTTTTCCTCTTCCGGCTGGGATTGGCCCCTCAGATACATGATCTATATGGGAAAGTGGAATTCACAGGTAAGTCTAGCTCCTTCCCCAGCCACCACGGTCCAGGCAGGGTCTTGGAGGTTCTGGGCTTGATGAAGGGCCCCTGTGATATCATTGCAGCTGAGGAACTCAGCAACATGGCCTCTGAACTGGCAAAATATGGCCTCCAGCTGCCTGCCTTCAGCAAAATTGGGGGCATCCTGGCCAATGAGCTCTCAGTGGACGAGGCTGCAGGTAGGGACTGGGCTCTGCCCTGCCAGGAGCAGACTCAGTGGGTATGGAGGGCTCCACATCTCAGAGTCTTAAATGTATTCCAGCCACTTCTCCTGGCAGGGCCAGTGAACTACCTGGCCCCCAAGTATAGAGAAGGGGGTGATGTCAGAGTGGCCCACAACTGTCTGTGCTCTGGTCTCCTGATCTTGTTTCCATTCCCCCTTCCAGTCCATGCAGCCGTTCTTGCCATCAATGAGGCTGTGGAGCGAGGGGTGGTTGAAGATACTCTGGCTGCCTTACAGAATCCCAGTGCTCTTCTAGAGAATCTTCGAGAGCCTCTGGCAGCCATCTACCAGGAACTGCTGGCCCAGGCCAAGATGGAAAAGGCTGCCAGTGCCAGGAACCATGTAAGGAGGAGTCTTGAGGTGCAGGGGCTGAACAATTAAGTGGCCTGGAGAGTTTCAAACAAAAGCAGGACTCCTATCTGTCCTGTTTCTAGGTTCCAAAGTTGCTTCTTGGAGAAACTATAACTTGTCAGTGATTTTAGAGAAATAGGATAAGATCAGGAGAATAATGAGAATTCAGAAGAGAATACTGGAGTAGAGGTTCTGGGCATGGGAGGCCTGAGAGGCCTGTGGAATGTAGAACATAAAGAGGTTGGATTGGAGAGTCCAAAGGTTGGTTGGCTTAATTGTGTCCATGCCAGGGTTTTAGACCCAACAAACTTCCCCAGAGTCCTGAGCAGATTGACCTTTTTGGCTTTGGTCATACCGAGAAAAAGAAATAGGTATAGGGGAGATGCCTGTGACTCAGTGGGTAGGGCACTGGCCCCATATACCAAGGGTGGCGGGTTCAAACCTGGCCCTGGCCAAACTGCAACAAAAAAATAGCCAGGTGTTGTGGCAGGCGCCTGTATTCCCAGCTACTTGGGAGGCTGATGCAAGAGTCGCTTGAGCCCAGGAGTTGGAGGTTGCTGTGAGCTGTGACGCTACAGCGCTCTACTGAGGGCGATAAAATAAGACTCTGTCCCTAAAAAAAAAAAAAGAAAGAAAGAAAAAGAAATAGGTATAACCAGGGAGGGAGTAGAAGGAGAGGATTTAATAGGTTTTCTCAGTTTCCTTCTCAATGTAGTTTTTACAGGATGACCGAGAAAACCAGGACATCTATGACCACTACCTAACTCAGGCTGAAATCCAGGGCAACATCAATCATGTCAACAGTAAGAGAGGCAGGCCAGGAAGGGATTGAGGGGTCCTGGGTAAGCCTCTGAGGTGGGAAGTTCGGGGATGGCTTCTTTCAGGCCAGAAAACCCTATGGCCTCGCTTGGGCCAAGTCTTGCCTCATGGAAAAATCAGAGTACAAAGAGTATGTGCTCTGTTTTTTGGCACTTTGGAAGAAAAGTGGTCCTTGGAAGGCTTCTGTTTGAATGGAGGGCCATGGGGAGGCAGAGGCAGAGGGCAGGCCTTGCAGCTCTTAGTGCCGGGGAGGTTGGACTGGGGTCCTCTAAGAAGGGGTGTGGTGGCAGCGCCTGTGGCTCAAAGGGTTAGGGCGCCGGTCCCATATGCCGGAGGTGGCAGGTTCAAACCCAGCCCGGGCCAAAAACTGCAAACAAAAAAAAAAAAAAAAAAAAAAAAAAAAGGGTGTGGAAAATCCAGGTTAAGGGCAATCAGGGCAGGAGGGGCTATCTGAAGGCTCAAGATGGGTAGGCATTTGCCTATTCGGGTGAGGATATCCTCAGGCTTTGGGGTGGTGGGGTGAGGAGTCTGTGAAGACCAGGTTGAAGAATTCAGGCTGAATCAAATGGGCCCAGAGACCCATGGGGCAAGGAGAAGTCACTCTGGGATGGGGAAGGGTGAGAGGTGGGCTTTTTCACCTTGCCCAGTATGGAGTCTTGGTCTTTTTCAGTCCATGGGGCTCTAGAAGTTGTTGATGATGCCCTGGAAAGACAGAACCCGGAGGCCTTGCTTAAGGCCCTTCAAGATCCTGCCCTGGCCCTGCAAGGGGTGAGGAGAGACTTTGCCGACTGGTACCTGGACCAGCTGAGCTCAGATAGAGAGCAGAAAGCACAGGTCAGGCTCTGCCTATTACCTGCCACCTCCACCTGACTACAAGATGGGAGAGGGTCCCTTACTCAGACAGTGCTGCTGTCAGTTCTTTGTATTCAGTAAATGCTACCTACATGTTTAAATGGTTAAATCACCCTAAAACTTAAGAGGACTAGACTGATCAGCTTCTGCCCTCTGAAAGCCCCTCAAATTGACTGCGGCAGACCCAAGGACATTCTCATAGGCTCCTCCATTGCTGGATTAGGGCCTCTGCTTACCAATTTTTTGTTTTCAATGCTGTTAACACTGTTCATCTTTGTGTTGTCCTGTTGTTATTTCAGATGCTTGCTGGGTAAGAAAGGTTGAAGAAGGGTTTATAGCGGTGGGTGGACCGGGCTATTCTGCCTAAAAGGGAGAGGTAGGATTGAGGGTAGGTGATTGCATGGATCTGGAAGTTCATGATGGCAGCTTTTAAGGCATGTTCATGCCCTGGGAACTCTCTTCTGCTTCTCCCTCTTTCAGGAGCTGGGCCTGGTGGAGCTTCTGGAAAAGGAGGAGGTCCAGGCTGGTGTGGCAGCAGCCAATATGAAGGGTGATCAGGAACAAGCCAGTAAGTCCTCTCCAGGCCTGAGGCCTACTCTTGGTGTACCACTAGCTCTTAGAACAGCCCATCCCTTTGCTGGCTTTGGTGTTGAGCAGGGCAAAATGCTGCTCCATCTCCTGGCACAGCACAGGGCTTCACCCCATTCCTGTTGCCAAAAGGGGTATTGCAGATAGGTTCATTGAAGCAGGCAGTCTCCTCTTAGACAGTTCAACTTGCTTGAATTCCCTGGGCTTTTGAAATGTAGTATTTTCTCAGGTGAGAGAGAAACTCCTATCATTGTATACTAATATAATTCTTTTTTAATTTTTTTTTGCCATCCTCAATAGAGTGCTATGGTGTCACAGCTCACAGCAACCTCTCAAACTCTTGGGCTCAAGCAATTCTCTTGCCTCAGCCTCCCTTATAGCTGGGATTACAGGCACCTGCCATAACTCCTGGCTAATTTTTTTTCTTCTTCTTTTTTTTTTTTTTTTTTAGAGACAGAGTCTCACTTTGTCGCCCTTGGTAAAGTGCCGTAGTATCATAGCTCACAACAACCTCTAGCTCTTGGGCTTAGGCGATTCTCTTGCCTCAGCCTCCCAACTAGCTGGGACTATAGGCACCCACCACAATGCCTGGCTATTTTTTGATTGCAGTTCAGCTGGGGCCAGGCCCAAACCCACCACCCTCAATATATGGGGCCAGCGCTCTACTCTTTGGGCCACAGGTGCCACCCACCACTAATATAGTTCTTTATTAAAAGAATATGTAGGGGTGGCACCTGTGGCTCAGTGAGTAGGGCACCGGCCCCATATACCAAGGGTGGCGGGTTCAAACCCAGCCCTAGCCGAACTGCAACCAAAAAAAAAAAAAAAAAAGAATATGTATAAGTAACTGTCTTCCTCCAAGAGATCCATCAATATCACAAAGTGAAGACACAGGGCGCTGGCTGAGGCACAGTGTGGCAGCCTGTGGGTGTGGGGCCTGTCACTACTGCTTGACTCCTCTGGACTTGCTGTCAGGCTCTGAGGCTGCACAGTAACCATTTGCTTTGTCTAAGCTTTTAGGTACAAGCACACTAACTTGCGCTTGTACTGACCAGCTGCCTGCCTTCGTTCCTTCCTGAGTGTCCTTGCCAGAGTAACTCTGAGACACTGATCTGACCTCACTTCCCTGTTGACTATCTTCAAATCCTCATGGGTTCTTTCATTATTTAGACTACACTTTAGTCCTATCTTCTTGGCCTGGCAGGTAAGACCTTATCCAAGCTCGTCCCATCTCTTTCATTCACATTTTACCCAGTTCAGCGGAGCTGGAGAGCCTGTGTATCCTGAGTGCCCTCAGCCTCACCCATCATCAGGCCTCTGGGTCCCCTTTCTTCCTCTTTTTTTTTTTTTTTTAAGGCAGAGTTTCACTATGTTGCCCTTGGTAGAGTGCTATGGTGTCATAGCTCACAGCAACTTCCAACTCTTGGGCTTATGTGATTCTCTTGCCTCAGCCTCCCAAGTAGCTGAGACTACAGGTGCCCACCACAAGGCCCAGCTATTTTTCTTTTCTTTTTCTTTTATTTTGAGACAGAGTCTCACTATGTCACCCTCAGTAGAGTGCTATGGCATCACAGTTCACAACAACCTCAAACTCTTAGGCTTAAGCGAGTCTCTTACCTCAGTTTCCCAAGTAGCTGGGAGTATAGGCACCCGGCACAGTGCCCAGCTATTCTTTAGTTGTAGTTGTCATTGTTGTTTGGCAGGCCTGGGCTGGTTTAGAATCCGCCAGCTCAGGTGTATGTGGCTGGCGCACTAGCCGCTGAGCTACAGGTGCCAAGCCCCGGCTATTTTTTTTGTTGTTGTTGTCGTTGTCATTGTTGTTTAGCTAGCCCAGGCCGGTTCTAACCCACCATCCCTGGTGCATGTGGCTGGTGCCCTAACCACTGAGCTATGAGCGCTGAGCCCTTTCGTCTTCTTTTCACCTGCTGGAAGCAGGTGAAAGCATCCTGCAGAGCTAACTCAAAGGCTTCCTCCTCTGCGATGTCCTCTTGCTCTCTCCCAGCCACCTTCCTGGCACAATGTTCACCACAGTGTTCAGCAAGGATGGAGTCTCCTAGGGGGAGGGGCTGCTAGTGGCACTGGCAGCAAGGCATGGTGGCCTTCTGGTATACTTGTTCCTCTCCAGGAGGTTGGGCACTCCTTGACACCAATGTCTATATCTGCTTGGCATTTTATAAGCCCCAGGTTTGTAAACTCATTATGTTGATATATCCAGCCCTTTTTAGCTTACTCTTACTCCTACTCTGCAACCCAAACAGCCCCACCTTGGAGCTGGTTCCTCTGTGCTGTTGTCAAGGCTTATTCCCTGGAGGCCCCCAATTTACCTCTTCTTAGTTGTGCTCCATTAGCCCCTGTCAATCTTGTGCTCACTACCTTAGGAACTCACCTCTGCCACAGCAGTCACTCTGTGTTACATGCCAAGCTCCTCAACTTCTAGACCTGACAAATTGCTTCTTGTAGAGCTTCTTCTTAAAGTAATCCAGCCTTTTTTCCTCCTGAACAATTAGAAATGTATTTTCAACCTAGCAGAATGGTTTTTGAGAGCAGTAACAAAGTCATTTCCCCTTAGAGATCCCCAGCAGAACCTAGTTGGGTGGGAGAGCAGAGGTGACAGCAAGTGCCCAGCCCATGCAGCCCATTGCTCTCCTCCCCTGCAGTGCTCCAGGCTGTGCGGAGGATCAACAAAGCTATCCAGAGGGGAATGGCAGCTGACACGGTGCAGGAGTTGCTGTGCCCTGAAGCCCGGCTGCCTCCGGTGTACCCATTTGCCTCAACGGTGTATCAGCAGGAGCTGGCAGTGCTCCAGCGGCAGCAGCAAGGGGTGAGCCCCAGAGTGTGGATCCAGCTCTGGAGATCCTAAGCAGCTAGGGATCGGGACAGGCAGTCCGGGGCACCTGGAGATGCTGGAGATATTGACTGGCAAGAGATTAGGGAGGGGAAGGGCCCACCATCCTTGCCATGCTAGCATATCATAATAGCCTATAGCTTTATACACAAATTTAATCCTTAAAAGAACCCTATGAGGAAAGTCTTAATGTTTCTATTTTAGAGATGAGGAAACTGAGGTGTAGAAGTCAAGTCATTTACCCAACCCTGCTATGACAGGCAGTGCTGGGAGTGGCTGCAAAGCTGGGTATTCCCAAAGCCCACTCCATGCTTTTAACTACTGTGCTATCCCACTTCACCCCAGTCCTTGCAGCTTCCGTGACAGTGAGGTGATGATCCTCACTTGGGTACTTGGCAGTCTGTTGGAGGAGTTAGAATACAACTGAGAGTCCAGACAGAGATGCAGGAAGAGAAGAGCAGATGATGTAGGTGGGATAAGTTTTCAGAGCCAGGAACCACAGAGTAGAGCTAGGGTGAGTCCGGGAAGGCTTCCGGGAAGAAAGTCAATAGAGAATCCCAGCACATAGGCACGGCCCTCAGGGTGGACACGGTTTTAATGTGAGTAAGAATAGCACGAGGAGGTGCGAAGTAGGTACTGAGAGATGAGGCACGGGACTGATGCTGAGGACTTCAGAGCCAGACCGCCTGAGTTCAAGTCTGGCTTTGTTAGTTCTTAGCTCTGTGACACCAGGCAAGTTATTTACCTTCTTTGCCCCGCAATTTCTTCATATACAAATGGGAACAATATGTATTTACCTCATAGGGCTATTGTTAAGGATTAAATGAGTTAACACACATACCTAGAGAAGAGCCTGGAAAGTAATTTTAGCTGTTACCATTGTTGTTGATGTTACTTTTACAACATTCTGTTTTCAGAAGACAGGACGGGACAGCATGAGCAAGTAGCTAAAAGGAGGAGGAGGCTTGGGCACGGAAATAGGGCTAGGCCCTCTCCGGTGTGCAGGGTAGTGTGGCAGTGACTGCTTCATCTTCTCTGCATACCCACGGTCTAGTGTTTTTTTTTGTTTGTTTGTTTGTTTGGGTTTTTTTTGAGACAGAGTCTCACGGTTGCTCTGGCGTCATAGCTTATAGCACCTCAAAGTCTTGGTCTCAAGCAATCATTTTGTCTCAGCCGCCTGAGCAGCTGGGACTACAGGCACCTGCCACAATGGCCAGCTAGTTTTTCTATTTTTTGTAGAGATGGAGATCTTGCTCTTGCTCAGGCTGGTCTCAAACTCCTGAGCTTGGGTGATCTGCCCACCTTGGCCTCCCAGAGTACTGGGATTACAGGGTGAACCACTATGCCGGCCCCTAGTGCAGTTCTTGATATGCAATAGGGACTCAACGGGAGCTGGAAGAGCTCCCTGGTTAAATGTGAAATCTGGCGCCTAGGTTTGTCTTACACTGTTGCTTATGCACTTATGAGAGTTTGTTGTTGTTGTTGTTGTTGTTTTGAGACAGAGTCTCAAGCTGTCGCCCTGAGTAGAATTCTATAGCATCACAGCTCACAGCAATCCCAAATACTTGGGCTTAAGCAATTCTCTTGCCTCAGCCTCCCAAGTAGCTGGGACTACAGGTGCCCACCACAATGCCCCACTATTTTGTTGTTGTTGTTGCAGTTGTCATTGTCGTTTTAGCTGGCCCGGGCTGGGTTCGAAATAGCCAGCCTTGGTGTATGTGGCCGATGCCCTACCTATTGAGATATGGGCTCCGTTGAAGTGAGATATTAATAGTTCCTATGGTATTATTGTTGGCTTGCTATGAAAATTAAATGACAATGTATTTGAAGTTGTTATAATTGAGCACATAGTAAACACTCTTGAGTGTTAAGTATGATTGTGAATGAATCAGACCACTGGGGTTTTGGGATGAAGGCTCTGGGATATTTGAGAACCAGGGGGGCAGGATGGTGGGTAAACCCTCAGGCCCTTCACCTGCCTACTTGCAAATTGGTCTTCACCCCTGTTGTAGGAGCTTGGCCAGGAGGAGCTCTTTGTGGCTGTGGAGATGCTGTCAGCTGTGGTCCTGATTAACCGGGCCCTAGAGGCCAGGGATGCCAATGGCTTCTGGAGCAACCTGGCAAACCCCGCTACAGGCCTGGCAGAGGTGGAAGGAGAAAATGCTCAGCGGTGAGAAAAGTTTAGCCATGCATTTGTAGTGAGGAGTGGGGGAGTGTAGCCAGGACTCAAGAGTTCTGCTTAAACAAGCCTTCTGCATAATGCCCCGCTTTTGGGTCCAGGGTTCATTCACAGTTCCTTGGCTTGTGTTTTTTCCTGGAAGTGTATGGGTTCCTAGTCCCATTTCTTTCATCGACTCATTCTTCCATAGCAAATGTTTGAGTACTCACCCATTTTCCAAGTACTATTCTAGGTGCTAGAAAATAGCAGTGAACAAAATGGTTTCTGCTCTCCTCAAACTTACATGCTAGTAGAGGGAGACAGATGATTGGAAGAGAAGAGCTATAGAGAAAATAAAGCGAGGCCTAGGGGATAAAGGGTAGGGACAGAGAGAGGTGGTTTTTCTGTTCCACATAATGTGGTGCTAGAGGGCCTCTCCGCTAAGGGGGTCATTTAGTGAGAGACCTGAAAGGTATAAGTGGTTGCCATGAGGCTACCTGGGGCAGACTCCCCGAGAAAGAAATGTCCTTGGTATGTTCGGAGAATACCAGGAAGCCAGTGGAGTGGAGTGGGGTGAGGAAGGGAAGGGAGTGATAAATAGAGATGGAGCAGCAGAGGCCAGGCTGTTCGGCCTCTGGCTTTTACTCTGAATGAGGAAGGAAGCTACAGGAGGGTCTTGAGCCAGCAGGGAGATGATCTGACCTACTTTAGCAATCATTCTGGCTGCTGTGCTGAGAATTGGCTACGGGGGTGCACAGGGAAAATCAGGGAGCCCTGTTAGCAAGTAGAGTGATCCAGGCAAGAGACTATGGGGCCTGGCCTAGAGTGGTAACAGTGGAGGTAAGGGAAGGATTCAGACTTTGGTACAGTCTGACAGCAGGACAGACAGGATCTGGGCATGTGGTAGATATGGGGTATGAGAGAGAATGGAGGCAGGTATGGCTCCAGGATTTTTGGCAATATGCCAGAGACCATGTGGCATGCAGACTGAGCAGGGGAATCAGGAGTTCAAATAGGAGCTGTCAGCTTTGAGATGCTTATTAGATATTCATGTGGAGGTCCCCAGGAGACTGGGGTAAATGAATGGTTGGAGGTGTGCTTTTGGGAGTCATTAGCATAGGGTGTTTAAAGCCCTGAGATCACCTCAGATGTAAGTATGGAGAGACAAGAGGTTTAAAGACAAGATTGGGTCTCCCTGCTTTCTCCCCTTGCACACCTGTAGTCCATTCCCAGGACAGAAACCTGAATGGTTGTTAAAGGTGCCAGCAGAGGAGTGTCAGAAAGAATAACCTATGAGGTGGGAGGAGAACTGAGAGTACAGCATCCTGGAGGCCAAGTGAGAAAGATAGTTCAAATGCTCCCTGTCTTCTGGCTGGTGACTCACATGCTGCTCACCCCTCTCCCTGCTGCCAGTTACTTTGATGCCCTAGTGAAACTGCGACAGGTGCGTGGAGTGGACAAGGCCTTCCTGAGCTGGAATGACCTGCAGGCCACTGTGAGCCAGGTCAATGCACAGGTCCAGGAAGAGACTGACCGTGAGTACATTTGGGGACTGGGGAAAATGCCCAGTTCAGGCAGCTTGGTCTCTTAGCCAGAAGTCTGGAATCCCCACACACCTGGATTTTTCTCAGAGGTTCTCGCAGTCAGCCTCATCAATGAGGCTCTGGATCAAGGCAGCCCTGAGAAAACTCTCACTGCTCTCCTGCTTCCCACGGCTGGCCTGGATGATGTCCGCCTCCCTGTTGCCCGACGGTACCATCTCCTCCTTGTGGCAGCCAAAAGACAGAAGGCCCAGGTGAGGTCAGAGCTGGCTGGGTTGGTCATGAAAGTGGGAAGAGCATCCCTGTGTACACCCTGGCAGAGCTCCGGTCTGACGAACAGCGGCTTCCAGGAGTGGAGGGGGATAGGGAGGGGTTCAGATCTTATGGGAAAAGACGGCTCCCATTGCCAGGTCACTGGACAGAGTGTGAGAAGAGCACAGGCCCAGGAACCAGAGAACCTGGACTGGGTTTCCTACTCTGACTTCAGCAGATCCCTTGAAGTCTCTGCGGTCCATTTATTCATCTATAAAGTACTACATACCCCAAGTCCTACCCACTTCCCAGAATGAGGTGACGAGGTGCATGGTTTTGATCCTGAACTGCCCTGAGGATGTGGCTGCAGAGAGTGGTTGGGAGCTCAGGCTCCTGGGCCAGACTACTGGGTCTGCCTGCTGCCCGTGATTCTTCCCTCTCTGTGCCTCTGTTTCCTCAATCTTGTGATGAGAATGAGCTTATCTCATGGTTATGGGGCTTAACTGAGATAACATGACAGTAGTCTGGCTGACATTTCTTGAGTCCTTACTCTGTGCCAAGCAACATTATAAGTGCTTTACAAGTATTAATTCACAGGAAGTGCTTTAGAATAATGCTTGCACATAGTCAAGGCTCAGTGCAATGTCAGTTTGCAAAGTCTATTATTAATGAGGGGAGTGGAGAGGAAGTAGAGTCTGGGGTTGGGTGAGGCAAGGATGGTAATAAGCCTGTATCAGTCTGGCATGCAGCAGCTGTCACCTTCCTTGACCTGCGGTCTCAGGTAATTTTCCCATTGTCTTGTTGGGTCGAGGAGTGTGGAGCAAGAATAGGAAGAAGATGAAGGACAAGCTCGGGATGGGCTGGAGAAGGTTGTGAAATGGGGCACAGGGGAATGGGGAATGGGGTCAGGCAGGATAGCCTCCAGTGCATGCTGTTCCTGGACATGGCTGTTGGGAGGTGGGATGTGCTGAGCTCTTGATGGGGAGCCACAAGCCTGCACAGGGCGGGAAGAGGGCTTGAAGATCGCTGCCCTATCACTCCCAGTGTCTCCTGGGAACCTCGAGAAACCACCCTGGGGTGTCCAACCGCTAGGTTACAGGGGATCCTGGAGCCGTGCTGTGGCTGGAAGAGATCCGCCAAGGAGTGGTTAGAGCCAACCAGGATACAGACACAGCTCAGAGAAGTAAGTGGGCTGGGTGGGAGGTACCAGGAGGGGAGGGAAAGGGACAAATCAGGTGGCCTCCCTGGGTACCTCCCTCTCCCTTCAACCTCTGTGAGGAGGCGGCCAGAGTCAGAACATAGGACAGTTAGCTGGGCAGGAAAATCTCAGGAGTTGAGAGTCTGTAGTCTACCTACTTACCCCTTCTATGCCTTCCTATGGGCTCTCTCCCTGCAGTGTGAGCATATGAGATCGTATGGTGTCTAGAAACACATCTCATTTCTGCTGGTAGCTTGAGTTTGGACTCTAATGGTCCATTAGCTCTGGCTAGAAAGTGTTTAGACTTGGTGGAAGCAGTGATAGTGGCAGGATCTGAGGAAAATAGGCAGAGTCAGTGCAAGTAGACATTGGTATGCTGGCTTGGGGTGCTGATGGTGTTAGTGTCAATGTCTGGAGTGTGACAGGTGGTAGAGCAAACAAGCCCCATTTTAGGACTCTTCTGAGAGACTGTCCCGTAGCTCTTTTCCCATATCCTGCCTTTAAGCTTCTGGACTAGTTGACTTTCCTGCTCCCAGCCAGCCCCACAGTGCCTCCCTCAGGAGCCTCTTCTTCCAAGCACAGTTGTTGCTCTCCACATGTGTCTGTCCACTGGGATATTCCTTGTGTCCTTCACCAAGTCCCTCCCTAGTGGAAGGATGAGGCCTGTGCGAGGGGCTCAGGGGAAGGATTGACTGCTATCTCCCGATGCCCTCGTCAGTGGCTCTTGGTGTGGCTGCCATCAATCAGGCCATCAAGGAGGGCAAGGCAGCCCAGACAGAGCGGGTGTTGAGGAACCCCGCCGTGGGCCTGCGAGGAGTAGTTCCTGACTATGCAGATAGCTACCAACGAGCCCTGGAAAGTGCTGGAGCAAAGAAACGGTGCACAGGTAATGGCCCCCAATTGACTCTCCTCTCCTCTGCTGCTCCAGCCACCTCCTGCCTCCTCTGAATCTTCTCTGCTCACTTGATCCCTGCCTAGCAGACGCGGCTTTCTGGGTTCAACATGACATGAAGGATGGCACTGCCTACTACTTCCACCTGCAGACCTTCCAGGGCACCTGGGAGCAGCCTCCTGGCTGCCGCCTCAACACCACCCACCTGACTCGGAGGGAGATCCAGGTTGGTGGAGCCCCTACAAGGGTGGAGGTCATAGATGGGGATGTCCTGAAAAGGGCTTGCATCCACTAAAGGTTCATGTGCCCTGTCCTGCCTCCCCAGTCAGTCGTCACCAAGGTCACTGCTGCCCATGATCGCCAACAGCTCTGGAAGGCCAACATCAGCTTTGTCATCCAGCTCCAGGCCCGCTTCCGCGGCTTCCTAGTTCGGCAGAAATTTGCTCAGCGTTCCCACTTCCTGAGGATCTGGCTCCCAGCAGTCATCACGATCCAGGTGGCAAACTCTGGCTTTCTAAGTTTTAGGGAATGGAACCCCAGAGCTCCCACTTCGTTTTACTGCCTGGAGTTGGGATGATCTTTTGGCCTCTAAACAGTAGTGGTTAAAAACATAGATGCTGGAAGTAGATTACCTAGGTTTGAATCTCAGCTTGGCCACTGCTTAGCTGCTGGCCTTGGCAGGTTATTTACTTTCTCTTTCCCTCAATTTGCTCATTGGTCACTCAGTTTTCTCATCTGAAAAATACACATAATTGATAGCACTGATCTTATAGGGTTGTTATGAGGATTAAGTGAGATAATATCTAAGGTGTTGATAAACAGCCTGGCAGATAGGTAAGAATATCATATGAGTTCTGGTTACTGCTATCATCATCACTATCCAGAGAGCATTAGAGTTGCTTTTTAGCTTCCTTTCCCAAAGGAAGTAAAATTTAATAAGGCATCAGGAGGACTTCCTGATTGGGGCAGGAGTCATGAAGAGGTCGTAGTGTTTAGAGCAGTGGTTCTCAACCTTCCTATCCCCCAACCATAAAATTACTTTCGTTGCTACTTCATAACTGTAATTTTGCTACTGTTATAAATTGTTATGTAAATATCTGATATGTAGGATGGTCTTAGGTGACCCCCAGGGTAGTCTTAGGTGACCCCTTTAAAAGGGTCATTTGACCCCCAAAGAGGTCGTGACCCACAGGTTGAGAACTGCTGGGTCAGACAGCAAGGGAGTAGACTACCCATAGGAAAAAAGGAGTCTCTGCCTTTCCTCTCCACCAGGCCTTCCCATTTTTATTCTTCCAACCTGTGGCTTTTCTAGTATGGCCTGATCACAAGTAACTGGGACATGGGTTAAGCCAGGAAGATAGCTGGGACAAGAATGACGGCAGCTAAGCAGAGACCTCCCCAGGCAGATGCGATCTAGGGGGCCTCATAGGGATCCTGGCAATGTGAAGCTACTTTGATTTAACAAACAAGCCAGGTGTGGTGGCTCATGCCTTTAATCCTAGCACTCTAGGAGGCTGAGGGGGATGGATTGCTTGAGCGCATGAGTTCATGCTCAGCCTGAGCAAGAGCAAGACCCTGACACACACACACACAAAAAAAATAGCCAGAACTTGTGGCAGACACCTGTAGTTCTAGCTACTTGGGAAGCTAAGGCAAGTGAATCACTTGAGCCCATAAGTTTGAGGTTGCTATAAGCTATGACACCACAGTACTCTACCCAGGGCAACAAAGTGAAATCTGTCTCAAAAAAAAAAAAAAAAAATTAACAAATAGTTCTGAATGCCTAGTATCTGCAAAGCATGCTGCTTGGCACTGAGCAAGGGTAGGAGGTGGGCATGGACCCCCAGCTCACTGATCACATGTTCCCTGTGCAGGAACCAGAATATAGTTGATGTTATTAGACCTTATAATAGTAGGGACATAAAGACAACACCAGAGGACCCTCAAAGAAGGCAGATGTACAAACTGAGACTAGCAAATGGCCTTGGTTATGCCCTACCTAGGGCACGTGGAATAGTCACTGAAAGCTCAGGCTTTGGAGTCAAAGGCTGGAGTGTGCCTGCTCGTCCTACTACTGCTGATCACATGGCCTTGGGTACCTTATCTAAGCCCTCTGCAACACTCAATGTCCCCATTTGTTGTTGTTGTTCTTTTTTGAGACAGAGCCTCAAGCTGTCACCCTGGGTAGAGTGCCGTTGCATCACAGCTCACAGCAACCTCCAGCTCCTGGGCTCAAGCGATTCTCCTGCCTCTGCCTCCCAAGTAGCTGGGACTACAGGCGCCTGCCATAATGCCCAGCTATTTTTTGGTCGCAGCCATCATCATTCTTTGGCGGGCCCGAGCTAGATTCGAACCCGCCAGCTCAGGTGTATGTGGCTGACGCCTTAGCCCCTTGAGCCACAGGTGCCGAGCCTTAGTCTCCCCATTTGTAATGATGATACTCACCTCACATTGATCGTGCATATTAAAGTAGGAAAATCACATGCACCCTTGGTGTGATGGGTGTTCCACTGGTTGTAGCCATTATGAGAGGTTATTTTCAGGACCTTGGTCCCAGACCTCAATATAGAACTTGAGTAAACTGAATTTTGTGGTCTGAATCATAGAACTGTCTCCCTCCTGAGCCCAGATTAGAATTTTACACTAAGGAAATGAAAAGCCACACTGACAGTGGGAGGGAAGATGGAGTTGGACAGGGCATTGGTCACTAGTGCTAGAGCTGTGTGGGCTTTGCCCTGGGCCTTGGGAGACAGAGAAGGAGCCCAGAACCTCAGGCCACTTGCCTTCCTAGTAAGTGAGAACCAGAAATGAGGCTTCCCAGGTGTGCTGAGACTCGAATCTCTAATGAAAGCTCTGACTCTGGCCAGAACTTAAGCAGGGTCCTGAATTCTGACCAATCCAAATTGGGAGACTTAATTTTTAAGGAGCCTGGAGGGGATTGAGTAAAGGGTAAGTGCAGAGAGCCCACCCTTCTGCCCTTTCCCAAAACAACTTTCTGGATAGTAGCTGAAGTAGGAGGGGAAAGAGTACTGGCAGCAGGTGTGGAAATGGGGGCTTCCTGGCCTCTAGGCTCCAACATGGATAGCCAGTGTCATGAGCCAAGCTACCTCTTACATCATATCCCAACAGAGGACTGTGTAAGCTTAGGAAAAGCCTGGGAGGAGAACTGGCTTTAAGAAGGGCTGGTAGGACAACTAGGTGAAAGTGAGTGCTCTTAAATCTCCCCAAACCATGACAGTGTCAATGGAGGAGTGTCCTCTAGGACTGCACAGTGGAAGATGTTCAACATGGGCCCTAAAAGAAAAGATTTCAGTGGGTAGTAATAGGGCTCGGGACAAGAGTGAATGTAAACAAAGATTCAAGGTAGAAAATCATATGGCATGTTTAGAAGAAAACAAAATGTATGATGAGCCTAGAATCCTTAAGAAGGTAGGGGACCAGTGGAAAGTCAGACAGGGGCTCGGTGCCCGTAGCCCAGTGGTTTGGGCACCGGCCACATACACTGGGGCTGGCGGGTTTGAACCCGGCCTGGGCCTGCTAAACAACAATGACAACTACAACAACAACAAAAAAAAATAGCAAAGCGTTGTGTCTGGCATCTGTAGTCCCAGCTACTTGGGAGGCTGAGGCAAGAGAATCACTTAAGCTGAAGAGTTTGAGGTTGCTATGAGCTGAGACACCACCACACTCTACCGTGGGTGATAATGAGACTCTGTCTCAAAAAAAAAAAAGAAAGGAAGAAAGTCAGATAGATAATGTGAGGTCAGATAGTCAAGAACTTCTAGAAGCTAGGTGCAGTGGTTCATACCTGTAATTCTAACACTTTGGGAGGCCAAGATGGGAAGATGACTTGAGCCCAGGAATTTGAGGCTGCAGTGAGCTGTGATGAGGCCACTGCACTCTAGCCTAGGTGACAGGGTGAGACCCTATCTCAAAATAACAAAATAATAAGAACTTCTCAATAATGTGGGACTCAGTCCAAGTGATGACTTAGGAAAGTTAATCCAACACAAGCTTTAGGTGAAAGGGAAGAGGCCCCTAGGAAGGAACCACAATGGAAAGAGACCATGAGATTTGTGTTTTAGAGACCAAAGAGGGTGTGATTTATAGAGGAGATAGTCAGCTAGACTGTTTATTGCAGACCAGCCACGGGGAAAGGCCATCAAAATGACAGCTAAATCACTGAGGACCTGAAAAGATTTGTTGAGAGCTGGGGTTGGGCTGGATGGTGTCATTGTGAAGAGAAGCATGAGTTATGAGAACATTAGTGACTTGCAACTGCGTAGGTGGCCACTGGCAGAGGTGGTAGGCATAGGACTCTGCCTGTACACACAACTAGGTGCCTCTCCCAACTGCTCTCTGCCCACTGTGTGTGTGGGTGAGCAGGGTTGTATGTGAGAATGAGGGTGGTCTGCACATGGGTGCAGAAGTGTATTTCAGGGTGATATTATACATGCTTTGGTGAAGATGGTAAGTGGGTGCTTGCTTTATTAATGTCTTTTAGGCTTGTATCTTCCATTGAGATTCTGTGATGAGGTGTTGTGGGGGCACTATATGCCAGGGCCAGGGGCTGTGGCAGAGGGCGTGACTGCCTATGTGCAGCTGTCTGGTCTGAGGTGGGAGTTCTTTGAGAACCAGGTCACTTTCTCCTCTTCCTCTACTTACCTGCCTCCTCTTTACCCTGGAGAGTCCAAGACAAGGCCTTTCCCAGAAGCCTCTCCAGCCCAGGGAGACCTGCAAAGGCTATCTCTTTTTTCCTTCCTGATTTGCAGGCTTATTGGAGGACTTATAGACAGCGGAAGATTTACCTGCAGCGGTTACAGTATTTAAAGGCAAACCTGGACGCCATAATCAAGGTAGCAATAATGGTTTAGCAGCTTCCTGTCTGTCTTGAATCTGAGAAAAGCGTTTAGTCCTCTCAATTCTTTGTAACCGCTGGAGTTGGCTGAAACTGCCAGGGACTGGGGGTGGCCAGGCCTAGAGCTCTGAGGCTGTGTCTCCTCCCAGATCCAGGCCTGGGCCCGGATGTGGGCAGCTCGGAGACAGTACCTGAGGCGGTTGCGCTACTTCCAGAAGAACGTGAGTATGGCCCTGCTCCTATGCCTATGTGCCCAGCCTTCACCCATGACACCAGTTAGCGGCTAGTCTTGTCTGTGTTCATGGCAGGTCACCTCCATTGTGAAAATCCAGGCATTTTTCCGAGCCAGGAAAGCCCGGGATGACTACAGGCTATTAGGTGAGCTATCTGTGCTACCTTCTTCTGCTTAATGGGAAAGACAGGACCTTACAGGGCCAGGCAGGTCTAGATGTCCCTCTTGGGACTGCACAGCATGTAAGGAGACAGTGGTCATAAGTTTTCTGTACAGAAATGCGGAACCTTTCTGCTCACCCCAAGTACAAACAGCCTTGTCACAGGGAAATTTCCTCTAACCAGGTTTCTTTCTTTCTGATAATCAGGACTTAGATTACCTATTGCCACCACCAAAGCAAAAAAAAAAAAAAAAAGAAAGAAAGAAATCTTTCCCACTCCCTTAGTTCCCACTTTCTGCCTCTTTGCCCCCTTCTCTGTTCATGGCCCTTCCACCTCCCAGCCTCTGTAGTCTAGCATACCCGGGGCCTGGCAAGGTGTGCAAGAACTTCTGAGGTGAGTATACTATAACCACAGGGCAGGGCAACAAGGAGCATGACAGATCTTAAGCAGCAGAGTGACAAGATCACACATATGGGTTTAAATGGATTAATCTGGCCATAATTAATGGGGACAGGATGAGAAACACTTGAGGGAGCACCATTCCCTGCCCTTCATTTCCAGTGAGCTGCAAGTGCACATAAAGCCTTAAAGGGGTCCTTTTAATTTGCTCCTGGCCCAGATCCTTCAAGTACAGAAGCCCAGCCTTAGGAATTTATTTTGGTGAAATTGACAAGTGGTCCATTTCTGTGTTCACCTCTAGCCCCTGGGTTCCAGAAGTTGTAGTCCCCTTTTCTTCCTGGCCATGAGGCTGCTCTGTGGCCTTCTGGCTAAATGTTCCATTTCTGAGTCTTCTGCTTCACTGCCTCAGTCCTTCTTCCCCCTTTCTTGCTCACAGGGGCTTTGCCTGCCCCTTCTCTGGCTATGGACATATGAGCCATCTGCTCCTGGGCCACCAGCTTCTTTCCCCCCATCTCACCTTTCCCTAGCTGGGCCATTTCCTAGTCCTGCCACTGCCCCCTCATCCTTTATCTTCTTTTTCTTCTCTTCAGTTCATGGTTTTTCCTGAAGAACTTGTTTTTCCTGGTCCTACCTCCCACTTCAAGAGCCCCCAGACTCTACTTAGAGTTCTGCCACTGATTGGCTGTGTGGCCCTAGGCAAGTTACTTAACTTTTGTGGCCTAGTTTTCTCCTTTATAAGATGGAGACAATAATACCTTCCTTATAGGTTGTTTTGAGGATTAAATGAGTTATGTGCTGTATTTCATCAAACGCAAGATGCCATCAGTTGTTTCAGACTACTGTTCACTCCTCGGAGATTCATTCTCCCACTATGGCCAGATTAATTCATTAAACCCATATATGTGATCTTGTCACTATGCTGCTTAAGACCTGTAATGCCTCCTTGTTGCCCTGAGGATAAAATCTAGTCTCCTCACCAGGAATTCCAAGGTTCTCTGTGACCTGGCCTCACCCTGTACCTCTGATCTCACTGACCTCCTGCCCTCTCTTCCTGAACCCTCTGCACTGTGCCCAGGCATAGTGAACTTGCGGTACTTCCCAAACAGCCACACTCACCCTCTTTACCTCCTTTTCATGATTTCTCTGGGGCCTCACCACTCAACTCCGCAGGTGGGGTTGGGTGGCCAGCTTTTGTTTCCCAAAAACTCCCTATACTGGCCCCTTTCCAAGCACTAACCGCACTGCAGTGAACTGTGGCTTATTTGTCTCGATCACATACTAGATTGCCTTTAGGGACAGGGCCTAGTTATTACTGGCTGTATAACCTAGGGCAAGTCATTTACCCTCTCTGCCTCAGTGATCTCATCTGTGGTTATAGTATACTCACCTCAGAGGGTTGTTTTAAGTATGTAAAAGCACTCAACAGTGTCTGCCCATGGTAAACACTAGTTGATTGTTGTTTCATTGTTATTCCCTGTAACTCAGTTCAGAGGCAGCTTTTTTGTTTGTTTTGTTTTGGTTTTCTTCAAGTACCAATTGTAAAAGTGATCAAAGAGAATCACCAGCTAATTCTGACCTCCCCACACCAGAAAGTCCATCCTGCCTACTGTGCTTTCCACTGTGCACAGACACTCCTGACAAAGGACCCTTGTGAGGCTAGGCAGGGTCAAGTAGATGCTAGTGGGGGCCAGATGGGGGGAGGAGGTCAGCCCTGCAGGAGTGGGCAGTCAGGTGGAGAAGACAAGGGAGGCCTGAGAGGATTTCATAAGGAGCAAGGGTTCTAGCTTTGGTGTGGGGTGTCCTGGGATAGGCCCATGTTGGGGTGAGTCCAGAGGCAGGGGAAGAACAGGTCTTAGGTTTTGCCCAGTTATAAAACAAGGAGCTTGGGGTCAGGCCTGATTAGGAGGCTGCCCCCTGCCCTCCAAGTGCAAGCAGAGCAGTGAGGGCTGAGGCTGGGAGCTAAGGGTAGGTTAACCCTGGGGTGGGACTGGCAGAAGGTCTCCAGTGAGACCTGCCTGATCCTGATGCCGCCTCTGTATCCCCAGCACGGGTCCCCCACCCCCCTCTCAGTGCGGTGCGCAGATTCGCCCATCTCTTGAATCAAAGCCAGCAGGACTTCTTGGCTGAAGCAGAGCTACTGAAGCTCCAGGAAGAAGTAGTGAGGAAGATCCGGTCCAATCAGCAGCTGGAGCAGGACCTCAACACCATGGATATCAAGATTGGCCTGCTGGTGAAGAACCGGATCACCCTGCAGGTGATAGGCCCTCCTGCCCACCCCTTCTCCCAAACCAACTGCTGCTGGTCACTATTCATATCTTTTAAAAATAGTGTGGGTTTTATTGCCTTGGTGAGCCTCTTGTTCTGTGGCCCTCTGCCATTCTCGGAAGCCATTTGTAGCACAAGCAGCAGGTGGAATCGGAGTGTCTGGCTCCGTTTGTTCCTGGTGATAGACTGCAGGTGGTCATTTAACCTCTGTGTCTGTTTACTTATGAGCAAACTGGCAGTGATGAGCATGTCTACCTTACCAGGCAAAAGTGGAGAAAGATATGAATGACCATATCAACATGCAGTGTCAGGATAGCAGGGATACATCACCACCTCTGACGTATACCACAGTACTTATTTCTAATAAGAAATAATAGCAAATGGGTGGCGCCTGTGGCTCAGTGGGTAAGGCACCGGGCCCATATACCAAGGGTGGCAGGTTCAAACCTGGCCCCAGCCAAACTGCAACAAAAAATAGCTGGGCATTGTGGTGGGCGCCTTTAGTCCCAGCTACTCAGGAGGCTGAGGCAAGAGAATCGCCTAAGCCCAGGAGTTGGAGGTTGCTGTGAGTTCTGTGATGCCACGGTACTCTACCAAGGGTGATAAAGTGAAACTCTGTCTCTACAAAAAGAAAAAAAATAATGGCGAAGAACGAGTAAACGCTGTGCCCCAGTCTGGCAGCCCTGCTCCCTATGGAGGCTTACCCCTCTGAAAGCAGAGGTGCCAGATAGAGTCTAGGACAGCAGGAGGGGCTCTTCCTTATACAGAGCTGTTTATCTCTCTGGCTCATGCCTATTCCTTGAATAGTAGAAAGCCCCAGCTCTTCAAGGCGCTGATTCTAGACTTAGGTTCTATGCTCTGCTGGTCTGGGTGGCTATATCACCCGCTCTCCTGCCCCTGCAGGAGGTAGTCTCCCACTGCAAGAAGCTGACCAAGAAGAATAAGGAACAGCTTTCAGATATGATGGTTCTGGACAAGCAGAAGGGATTAAAGTCGCTGAGTAAAGAGAAACGACAGAAGCTAGAAGCATACCAACACCTCTTCTACCTGCTCCAGGTGAGCAGAGGGCTTGGAAGGAGGAGTCTTTATTGTCCTGTGAAGGCCTGGGACCTTGAGGCCTTCTTGTTTGTGCCTTTGCCTCTGGGTAAGGTGTCCTTTCCTGTAATCCTAGTGCTTTATCCCCAGGGAAGAGACAACCTCTTTCCCAGTCTCTCTGGAATGTGTCCAGTGCCTTAGGAAAGTGTGGCAGTGCTTTCTCATTCGAGTTCCTATCAGGAAAGACTTTGCTTTTCTGATCAGTTGTCCTTGAACTACACTGTAAGCTGTTCCTCTCTTCCTATTGCTTGCAGACTCAACCAATCTATTTGGCCAGGCTGATCTTTCAGATGCCACAGAACAAAACTACCAAGTTCATGGAGGCAGTGATTTTCAGTTTGTACAACTATGCCTCCAGCCACCGAGAGGCCTATCTCCTGCTCCAGCTGTTCAAGACAGCACTCCAGGAGGAGATCAAGTAGGCTATTCAGATGCTAAGGAGAGGGAAGAGAATGGGTTGGGAGATGCCCTCTTGGCTCCTTCACAAGTGACAGCTTGGTGAGGTTAATGGATAGAAAATGAACCAGAATGGTCTGGTCTACTCCATCTCCTGATGTCTTACAGACATCTGGCACAGCACAGTGGGAGGACCTGGGCTGATATGTTATAAAGGATAAGAGAGCTTAGGACATTCCTTAGAGGGGGACCACCAGAGCAGGTTTTGAAGAGCCAAAATATGCAAAAAGAAAAGCAGCTATTTGTCTTACACAGAGGCAAGAGTTCAGCTTCTGACCTCTTAAACCACAGGTCAAAAGTAGAGCATCCCCAGGACGTGGTGACAGGCAACCCAACTGTGGTGCGGCTGGTGGTGAGGTTCTACCGTAATGGGCGGGGACAGAGTGCCCTGAGGGAAATCCTGGGCAAAGTGGTCCAGGATGTGCTGGAAGACAAGGTGCCCAACGTCCACACAGACCCCATCCACCTGTACAAGAGCTGGATCAACCAGACTGAGGCCCAGACAGGGCAGCGCAGGTAAGAGGGGTCAGAGGGGCAGCTACATCTTGGGCCTTAGGGGGGAAGTTCAGGTATACTTAGAAGGTGGCATAGAAATGAGTGTGGTGATTCACACAGACCTGACTCTAGCCCTGTAGGAGTAAGTAAGGTGGCCTTTTAGAACTGATATAAATGGACTTGGCGCCTGTGGCTCAAGTGGCTAAGGTGCCAGGCACATACACCTGAGCTGATGGGTTTGAATCCAGCCTGGGCCCACCAAACAACAATGATGGCTGCAACAAAAAATAGCCAGGTGTTGTGGCAGGTAGTCCCAGCTACTTGGGAGGTAGAGGCAGGAGAACCGTTTGAGCCCAGGAATTGGAGGTTGCTGTGAGCCATGATGCCATGGCACTCTACCCAGGGCGACAGCTTGAGGTTCTGTCTCAAACAAACAAACAAAAAAAAGAACCGATGTAAATGACTCCATCTAGTGGGCTTAACATAAAAAGAGCACAGATAAATATGCAAATATGCTTAATTGCTGTGTCAGTGCTTGCACATGGTGATATGTCACATTTGTGTGGAGTTGGGATATGGACTCCTATTGATGGAGCTATAGATTAATATTCAGATTTACAGATGAATAGGTAAATGAGATAATGGAAAAATAGGTTGGCCTTATAGATTGGGGCATCACTCAGGTCTTACAGGTTTTAAGGAAACCTAGCCACTGAGGAAAGCAGGCAGTCCTGGTGGCTGCTGTAGATGGCGTGTGAGGCTTAGGTGAGGGAACTACAAGGCCTTGGCCAAACCTCCCCCAATGTCCCAATTGCCAAAGATTATTTGCCCCCTGATTTCTGTCTGTGCCCCTTAGGGGTCTTTCCGTAGAGTCCAGTTCTCTGTTTCTTCCTACACTCTTTCAGCCTCTGTGTGAGTACTCCCTCTCCACCTTCACCCATCTTTCTCCAGTCCTATCTGAGTCCTTCTTCTTATTCCAGCCTTTTCCACCTTGGCACGCTGGGCTGCCCTTAGCATATCTATATAAGATCTGGTTGTGAGATGAAGGGTGTAAAGGAGGGGGCCTAGAGAAGGGAGGCCATGGAGGGTCTCCAGCTATACCTTACCTCTCTCTGTCCACAGCCATCTCCCCTATGATGTCACCCCAGACCAGGCCTTGAGCCACTCTGAGGTCCAGAGACGACTGGACATTTCCCTGCGTAACCTGCTCGCCATGACTGATAAGTTCCTTGTAGCAATCATCTCATCTGTGGACCAAATTCCGTATGTGCGACAGTTCCACTCCTACCTGGGCACAGGATTTGAAGAGGGCCAGGCCACAGTGGGAACAGAGCAGGTCACAGTCCTGGAGGAAGGAAGGCAGGGAGGAAATGGAGCTGAGGGTCCTAATGGGGATTCTAGGAGACAAGTGAGGAATGCGCAAAGCCTACTCTGAAGAGTCCAGCTGGAACTTGCAGCTCTGTGTGAGGCCTGTCAGGGTATCACTGGAGCCAGAAGAGAGAAATTTAAATGATCACAACCTCATAATTGTCTGAGAGCAAATGGGACTTTTCAGTTCACAATGTCAAAAATAAGCAATACTTCAAACTGATAAAGCACTTTATAGTTTTATATTTTTTGTTCTTTTGAGACAGGGTCTCACTTCATTGCTCGGGCTAGAATGCACCAGTGGCATTATCATTGCTCACTGTAACATCTAACTCCTGAACTCCAGCGATCCTCCTGTCTCAGTCTCCTAAGTAGCTGGGACTACAGGAATGGCACAACACACCTAGCTGATTTTTCTATTTTTTTGTACAGACAAGGTCTCACTAGTCTCAAACTCCTGGGAAGATTACCTCCTGCCTTGGGCTGCCAAAGTGCTAGGATTGCAGACTTGAGCTCCCACAACTGGCCTCTTTTAGCTATTTTGAAATATGCAGTACATTATTATTAACTAAAGTCACCCTTCTGTGCAGTGGTATCCCAGAGCTTCTTCCTCTCTTGACAGCAACTTTGTGCCCGTTGACCAACCTCTCGCCATCCTCCCTTCCCCGCCCTCCTCAGCCCCTGGTGATCACCACCCACTCACTCCTTTTATGGGGCAATGTTTTTAGATTCCACACGTGAATTAGATCATGTGGGGTTTGTCCTGTGCCTGGTGTTTTCACTTAACATGATGTCCTCTAGGTTCTTTCATGTTGTCACAAATGACAGGATTTGAGTCCTTTTAATGACTGAATAGTATTCCACTGTGTATGTATCATGTTTTTTAATCTGTCCATTGTTGAACATTTAGATTGATTCCATATCTTAGCTATTTCAATAAAGTTTTTGAAAAGCAAATGAGTGAAAACGTTGACAAAGTGGGCATCACGTAGACCTGTCACCCAGGCCTTCTGGTGCTCAGCATAGGGGAGTACCAGAGCAGGGCCCACAGAGTTTAGAACGCTGCTCCCTAAACCTGGAGAACTGGGTCAGCGTTTACGAGTAGGAGTCAAGAGAGGGAAGTCCACAATGAGCTGTAAACGTCTGTCTCTAATACCCTGGGAATGAAAATAGCTTCTAAATTAATTTAATTAAATGTGCAGGTGGCAGGCACATCTATAATAGGAATAATAGTAATAATAAAGTCTAGCACATTAGAAAAGCACTCTACCATCATACATATTGTCACAGATATAACTTCACTTGATCTTCATAAAAACCCTGAGAGAGAGAGAGTAAGTGCGAGTACGATCATTCCCATTTTCCAGAAGTTCTCAAGAAAGACGCTCATATTGGGAGCTATGCGAGAGCTTTAGGAAGTGACAGAGCTCTGGTCCTCGCTACTGACACAGGGCAAGAGGGTATAAGACCCAGAGGTGTTAGAGGAAGGCCTCAGGGAGCTAGCTGTGGACAGTGGAAGGCCAATACTGGAGCTCAACTCTGTGGCTGAGCCAGGGAAGGAGAGACACCCTGGTGCTCATGCCTTGAGCTCTGGCAGAGAGACAGGCACCTATTGCTTTGTCCCCAGGTATGGGATGCGTTATGTGGCCAAAGTCCTAAAGATAACACTGACAGAGAAGTTCCCTGATGCCATGGAAAATGAGGTCTATAAGGTATTTATCCTTTCCCTTTCCTTTCTTCCAAGCCCTCTGTTCTCCTGCTGGTACCTGTGATCCCCCAGACTGAGACAAAGGGAAGACACTCATAAAAGTCCAAGGAGGAGAATACATTCCACCCTGTAAATCAAGCTGGCTCCCCAGCAGGGCTGCAGGTGGCCAATGGGAAGGCAGCTGGGATGAGCTAGGAGTGGGCAACCCTGGGCTTCCTATCAGGAGGTCTAGGTTCTAGTCTCTACTCTTTCTCAAGTTTGCTGCATGACCTGCCCGGGTCTGTTTTCTGTAAAGGGCACTCCTGGGAGGGTCTCCTCTGTCCTCAGGTGGTAGGGAACCTCCTGTACTACCGCTTCCTGAACCCTGCTGTGGTGGCCCCTGACGCCTTCGACATTGTGGCCGTGGCAGCAGGCGGTGCCCTGGCTGCCCCCCAGCGCCATGCCCTGGGGGCCGTGGCTCAGCTCCTACAGCTCGCTGCAGCTGGCAAGACCTTCTCTGGGGACAGCCAGCACCTGCAGGTTCTGAACAACTATCTGGAGGAGACACACCTCAAGTTCAGGTCTGTGCCCTGGCACCCCTCTGCTCCGTCTCCTTTCTCTCCTTTCACATCCACTTCTCCTTCCAAAATCCAGGAGGAAAGAGGCATAGAGGGGAGGGGTATAGTGATGGGACTGGAGGACAGAGTGTTGGGAAGATTCCCCAGTGGTGAGAAAGGCGGACTGTTAAAGGAGCTTGGCTTGAGGGAGCCCTGAGACAGGCCAGGAGCCAAGACTGGGAGAGTGAGAATGGAGCAGTTAGTGGAGAAGCCTGGAGGAAGGACGGAAACAAAACATATGTGAGGCCCTCCCTACTCTCACATGCCCTGCTTCTGGTGACAGGAAGTTCATCTGTAGAGCCTGCCAGGTGCCAGAGCCAGAGGAGCGTTTTGCAATGGACGAGTACTCAGACATGGTGGCTGTGGCTAAGCCCCTGGTGTATGTCACTGTGGGGGAGCTGGTCAATACACACAGGGTATGGAGCTACACCCTGGGGTGTGGGCTAAGCAGGCAGGGGGCTGGAAGCCCATGATGGGTGGGGGGCTGGTCCCAAGAGGAAGATCCAGCTCAGGCCTATGCATCTTTTTCTTCTTTCTGCAGCTGTTGCTAGAGCACCAAGACCACATTGCCCCCGATCACCACGACCCCTTGCACGAGCTCCTGGAGGACCTTGGGGAACTGCCCGCCATCCCTGACCTCATTGGTATGTACCCTCCTTGGCCATTGGGCTGGTGGGGACCTGCAGGGAGGGGTGCACATGCAGGGGCAGGACATGTGAACATGGCCACTCAGACTAGGTCTCATGCCAGGAGCTAGTTAGACCCCCTTCCCCTCTCCCCCTGGTGCTGACATAGACACAGGAACAGACACGATGCAGAGAGGACAGACTGTGAAGAAACCCAGTACCACCCATACATGGCTAAATAAGTCATGTGCGTGATGTCACATGAAGAAGGCCTGTTTGGGTCTCCATGGGTTTCTCTGATGAGGAGGGACTTCAGAGTTGTGGTATGGGAGGAAGCCAGCTTCCTGGGGTGTAGGGTAGGTGGAGAGAGCCAGGAACTCAGCTAGGGCTGCATAGCCCAGTACACAGGGCATGCTCCATGGGTAATAGTCCTTCCTCTGATGGTTGGGATTGAGGGCAGGGGCAGCACCCTGAGGTGGCACGGGAAGTCCCCTGGAAGTGGCCTTGGAATGGCACATCAGCAGTGACCCCATTGGCATACATGTGTGGGACACAGGCCTGTCTCCTTCTCATCCCTCACCCTGCCTCAGGAGAGAACATAGCTATAGATGGGCACATGGACCCAAGCAAGCTGGAAGTGTCCCTGACACTCACCAACAAGTTTGAAGGACTGGAGGTGGACACTGATGACACTGATGTGCAGAGCCTGCTTCTGAGGTAGGTGAGGCCAACTCTGCCCCAGCACCCCTTCTCAGAGGGGCAATTCCACCTTCTTCCTGGGCTCCCTTTTCTTCAGGAAGTTCTCCATAAAGCCTAACTCATTCCCCTTGCTGCAGGCTCAGCTGTTTTCCTTCTGGCAACCTTAGCTTTTTGTTCTATGTTATAGCCAAAGGCAAAGAAATGGTTCAGATATTGACAACAATGGTGTTTGCTTATTGTGCTATTTGCCAAATCCTTTTTCATAAGTTAATCATTTAAGCTCAGGGATAGGGTGTGAGGAAGATAGTGACTTCCCCTCTTCATAGTTGAAGAAAGTTTCACAGCCAGGGGTGGTAGAGCTCATGGTCTCATTCCCTGCTCTTGTGTGACATCAGGAGATGTGCATGGAGCATCCCTTCTCCTGTTCTGCAGGAGTGAGGGAGGACCCCAGCAGGGCTGGGCTGTCATCAGGCAGAAGAGGAGCCCAGCTCAAACTCCCTGCCCTCAGACAGGCCCTCCACTCATTCACTGACTTGACAAACAAAGGAGGGGGGGGTGTTGTGCTTCGTCCTACCATCACAAGCTGAGATGAGAGCGGAGACAGCTGGGGTTGAACTCAGTATAGCACTGCCGAGGGGAGCAGGCATCAGAAGACACCCTGGGCTGGAAAGAGGTATGCGCACTTCCGCAGGACTCAGAGGAACATTGTTTGTGTGAGGGTGTCCTAGGCAATGACATGCCACCCTACCTGGTGCCTCACTTTCCTTTGTTCCCTTCCCAAGCATCCCTGGCAGTCTTGATGTGGGACAGTGCTCACTCTTAGGCCTCTGGCCCACCCCATGTCCATACACTTCCCCTGCGTCTGAGTTCTCTGCTGTCACTGCCCTCCTCCCACAGTACCAAGCAGATGCTGGCTGACATCATACAGTTCCACCCTGGGGCCTCCCTCAAGGAAATCTTATCTCTCTCAGCTTCCAGAGAGCAGGTGAGTGGCTGTGCCAGCCGAGAGGTTCCACCCAGTTCATTCCCCACCTCACCCACCTGCACTGCTGATCTTCTCGAACCTCACCCACAGTCTGCGGTAAGCAGACACCTGCACTCATTAGTAATGAGTGCTCTGGGGTCAAGGCCTCTGCCCTTAACCCCCAGGGGCCCACAGGCCTTAGGGTGCCTCAACCTACAGAGTCATGGGTCTTGGCCTCCTTCCACTGAAACAAGAGCCAGTGCATACACCAGTGCTGAGGTGTTGGGAACAGCTGAGAGGCAGTCCGGGAGGCTGCTGAGGCCTGTGTGTGGAAATGAGTGGTCTGCCTGGAGGCCTGCAGGCAGAAGGTGGGCCATGAGGGGCCAGGGGCAGGCTGGGCCACTTGGAGTAAGGACTAACCCAGTGGCTTCTCAGAGATGGTGATGGCCAGTAAGAGGCGTGTCCCAAAACAGACAAGGGAAGGAACTGCCCCGAACACCCCCTCACAGGGCTCCATTGCTAGAAAGGTTCAGCCAGCATCTCCTGGGCATCCTTTATGCCGTAGCTTCTGCTGGGTCTCCTTTGGGCCACTCTCCACCATGGCCTTTCATGAGGCCCTCCCATGTGTCACGCCATGTGTTATGATGCCACACCTTGAAATTCTGCACAAGCTGCATCCTGTTCCCAACCATTCCCCCCAAGAAGCTGAGCTCTGGGCATCTTCCTGGTGATGCCTAGAAAAGGGCCCAAGTCTCCCCCCATTGCTGGTACCCCAGGGCCTGCCCTGGGCTGGAGGCAGAAAGGCAGGGCCTGGCAGACCCCTCTAGCCTCTGCCCTGCCACCTTCCCAGGAAGCGGCCCATAAGCGACTGATGTGCCGACGCCAGGCCTATGAGGCCCAAACTCCAGAGCCACTGCGGAGACATCGCTCGTTGACTGCACACTCCCTCCTGCCGCTGGCAGAGAAACAACAGCGTGTCCTACGGAACCTGCGCCGACTCGAGGGCCTAGGGCTGGTCAGTGCCAGCGATGGCTACCAGAGGCTAGTGGACGAGTTAGCCAAGGTAGCAACCTGGGCCTGGGCTTTGTGTGCATGTATATATGTGTGTGTGTACATGTATGCATGCGTGTGCATGTGCACACATGTATAAGCATCACAGGCAGATCATAGTATTAGCACTACAAAAGTAGGCCTCTGCCTGGTAAGTGCCCACCCAAAGTTGTCATCAGCTAGAGGAAGGCTGAGAGTCCATTTTGCAAGGTCTTGAAATTAGCCAGTGACGGAGATGTTCTTACGACTCTCTTTTACTAACAACAAGAAACCTTAAAACCAGTTGCTTCTTAATAAAGGAGAGGCCCTGAAGATATGCCTTGGGGACTTGGGGTGGGACATTTGAGAGGGTCCTTCTAGGGAAAGTGACCTTGAAGCTGTCCTCTCCCTGCTCGTCCTAAAGAACACAGGGTTTTTTATTTTTTTTGTTTTGTTGTTGAGACAGAGTTTTACTTCGGGTTTTTGTTTTTGTTTTCATTTTGAGACAGAGTCTCTCTTTATCGCCCTCAGTAGAGTGCTGTGGCATCATAGCTCACAGCAACCTCCATCTCCTGGGCTTAGGCGATTCTCATGCCTCAGCCTCCCAAGTAGCTGGGACTACAGGTGCCCACCACAACGCCCGGCTATTTTTTTGTTGTTGTTGCAGTTTGACCGGGGCCTGGTTTGAACCCACCACCCTCGGCATATGG
>CAUYPK010095356.1:0-18381 GCA_963574355.1 Loris lydekkerianus | reverse complement strand
TCCTATAAGATGAATGTTTGATCTTTTGGAGTGATCCCATGACTCTCTCAGGGAATGATTAGTTTTTGCTCTCCATTTGTCTGCCTCTTTGAGTGTTTGGGAATGTTCAAAAGCTTTGTCTTAAGTTTCAGATATCTTTCCTTCTGCCTGGTCAACTCTATTACTGAGGGATTCTACTGTGTTTTGGAGCTCCTTAACTAACTTTTTCATTTCCTTGAGTTCTGCTATCTCGCTTCTCATTATGTTCCTATCTTTGGTGACTTGAACTTTGAAATCATTAATTTCTTGAGACAACTTTAGAACTATTCTTTGAAATTCAATTTCTATGTTTTCTTCCATTCTGTTTATCTTATTTGCAATCCATATTCTGAATTCGATTTCTGACATTGCTGCCATTTGTCTATGTGTGGTATCTTCAGTTGTATCTCCTTTGTCATTTCTTGAGGGTTAATCTACTCTGGTTATTCATGTTGCTAGAGTTCTTCTGTTGGGTCTGCACCATGTTTATTTTCTGCCATTTGGTTACTAGAATTGGTAGGGTGACATTGAATTGAGGTTCCCAGGTAGTAGAAATAGCATCTTACCAAAGCGTTAGCCTTTGTAATTGTGGCTTGTCTCCTACAACCTTACAAAGGGCTCTTTCAGAGTTTTAGCCAGAGACTCTGAGGACTTACTTGGTGAGACAGCACAAGCTAGCTTTGTTTGGTATCAGCCAATGTCTACCCTATTCTAAGAAACCACAGTATTAGGTTTAAATCCCAACTGTGAAGAGATACAAACATCTGTGGTGCCCAGTCCCCACTCTTCAGTTCTTTTCTGCTATATAACTCGAAGGTCAACCTCAGAATGTCCTTGAGTGGACAGCCCCAGACATGAGTTCCACCCAAATTGTCCCAGGCAGTGCAAACCCTACCCAACAGAGAGGGATTCAAGTGTCTCCAACAGCACAATTGGAGCCAAGAATCCCCACTCCCGCCCAGCAGACTCAGTCCTCACTGTTGTTCGCTTCTCTGTCATAGGCCCAGCTGGAGCCAGGGGCCAAGCCCCCACCCACCAGTCTCAGTCCACACACAGCTATCCTCTGCTTGCAGACCAGTTGGAGTCAGGGGACCATGCCCCCACCTGCCAGTCTCAGTTCACTGCCTGGCAAGCCTTTGTTCACAGGCTCTGTTGGAGTCAGGGCACTGCATTCTGCCCACAGGTCTTAGCCTCTGCTCACCAGCCCCACTGGAGACAGTGAGCCATGCCCTAACCCTCAGGTGTTGGTTCACACCCAGTAAGCCACTGCTCAAGGGTTCTGTTGGAATCACGGGATCATTCCCTTGCTCTCAGGTTGCAGTCCACGCCTATCAAGCCTCTGCTTGCAGGCCTAGCAGGGGTTGGGGATCAGCCCTGTCTGCCAAACTCAGTCCACTTGGGGCAACCACTCTCTCACTTTGGGTGCCATCAGAGCTGGGGGTACTGCACCCCATCCTGCTAGAAACAGCCTGAACCAAGGGTCAACACTACCACTGGCCAGATACTCAGAACCAGAAGCAGAGGAAGAAAAACTGGATTGAATCAGATTCCATCTGATTCGGAATCTCCTCCAGAGGAGGACTGCTCCTCCTCCTGCCGAGTGTCCCTTTCTTCCCACACCCTCTCTCTTCCCTGTTAGTCACAGATTCCATCCTGATGTTTGGCAGTCCACACTATGTCCAGTTTGCTCAGGATAAGACCAAACATTCTGTGGTCTGCAGGGGGCAGAATTTCAGATCACCATGCAAGGGGGAAAGGATGGACTTGGACTTATGGGGAAAAATATCTGTTCAATTTTATGCCTGGAAGGGTGGTGTGTAGGTTCATAAGTGGGACCTCCCAGGAGAAAGAGACATGGAGTTTAGCGGCTTTCTCCAGTGAAGTAAAATGAGAGGTCTTTTGTTCCCTGCTTGTTCGCAGAAAGCCTGTGGAAGGCTCCCTGCTTGGAAGAGGGGTCTCCTGTCCCCTAGTTGATAGGCTTTGTACCTGTAATTTGTTTTTTTGAATGCTCTTCCCTGGAGGTATAGCTTGCTGAACTTCTTTCATGGATCAGCTCCCCATCTTTGTCTTCATAGAATCTGATTCCATCCAGTTTTTCTTCCTCTGCTCAGGAGCCTCTGCGGAGGGTTGCTACTGGTCAGCCATCTTCCCAGAATGCCCCTTTTGCTCATTTTTAAATTGATTTGTTTGATTTTTGGTTGGTTATTGATTTGTGGGTGTCCTTTATATATTTTAGATATCAATCTCCTGTAAGATATATGATTTTCAAATATTTTCTCCCATTCCCCACAGGTGACTTTTAATTGTACTGATAGTATCCTTTGATACACAACAGTTTTTGATTATGAAGGAACCAAATTTATTTGTATTTTTTCTTTCGTGGTCCATGCTTTTAGTGTCATATCCTTTTCTCATTTTATGTAACGAAACACATTATTTCCTTTTTGGTTTCTGTGACTGCATTTATAATTATAAGTATTCATCAGTCCTAAAGTAGATAAATATACACTCTCTTTGTGCTTTATAATAGTTTAATTAAACTATATAATATATTTGAATATCAGTATGTTTTATTTTAAAATCTAATTTTTGAAGAATATTTAAGGACATTGGGATATGCTAATAAAAGAGTTTATCATTGTTTTATTTTTGTTTCATTTTAGTCTCAGTGGCCCTGAGTAGAGTTCTGTGGCACTTTAGGTCACAGCATCCTCAAACTCTTGGACTCAAGCAATTCTCTTGCCTCACCCTTCCAAGTAACTGGGACTACAGGTATTCAGTACAATGCTCAGCTAGTTTTTCTATTTTTAGTAGAGATAGAGTCTTTCTCTTGCTTAGGCTGGTCTTGAATTCCTGAGCTCAGGCAATCCACCCACCTCGGCTTCCCAGAGTGCTAGTGTTAGAGGTGTGAGCCACTGTGCCTGGCGTCTATTTTATTTTTAAAAGCAAGCAGTCCAAACACAAACATATGCAGTACAGCTTCCAAAGTTGATCACCAAAGGGACTGTAAAAAACTGATCAACATACAGAGGTAGTCAACAAAAGGAACTAGCCTACTGTACTGGTACCTACATGTGATGCACATCTGGTCTATGAAATTTAGGTCAATTTAAAGAGGTCTTCAATGTAGGGATGTGGTTCAACTATGGAGGGGGTTGTGTGTATGTGTGTTTGTGTGTGTGTAAACATGTTACAAAGTAAAGGACCAAAGTATTCTTTGGTGTTCTAAGGGTTATGGAATTACTAGCGATTTCTGTCTTACTTCATTTGAGAGAGCAAGACATCCAGCTAACAACTGGCAACCTTCATACTGTCAGCAACCAAAGAGAGAATTAAATATGGTTGATATTAAGAAAGGCAAGAATACTTTTGCTCAGAAGTGTGCCCAGTTCCACATGATGGAAAAGGGAGGCAAGCACAAGACTAGGCCAAATATCCATGGTCAATTTTGGCAGAAGACAGGTCAGGCCACTGTCTTCTCTTACACAGTTGCCACTAAGAACAAAAGCATCACCTGGGGAGAGGATACACCTATGGAGTATTTGGAGAATTCAAAAGAAGTACATTCCTACAACAAAAATAATCTTCACAGTCATTAAGAAGAAGGAGAAAGGGCAAGCTTGATAGCTTATCTCAAAAAAAGTATTAATGGTTGGCCACTGCCTTATATATTACAAAACAGAAATATCTCACAGATTTTTTATGTGTATCTTAATTTATTTATATATTTGCAATTTTTGGCTGGGGCTCAGTTTGAACCCACCACCCCCGGCATATGGGGCTGGCTCCTGACTACTTCAGCCACAGGCATTGCCTTATCACAATTTTATTGTTCTTATACACCAGAATTCAGAACATGAATGAATGACAGAATATTTTGTTGGAGGATCCTAATTTAACTAAGACTGGCATGTGGTTAAATGAATACAATCTTTTTAAAAATTATTTTGATAGTAATTCCAATTCAGTAAATGCTGTTTTCCACTCCTAAAAGATATTACTGGCTTTAATTAGCAATGCTAAACTTTTCATAAAGATAGTAAATGGCCATCTTAAAACCTATTGAAGATTGGTTTCATACTAATATTTATATAACTGGTTATATAAATATGTTTAAATACTAGGGAAATCCCTTCATTGTCTCAGAACCAAGCAAGAATCATTGATGTTTTAATTGGTGTTCATTAGCCTGTCAAGGGCTGGAGTTGGAGATAAGGTAGCAATATTTTCTTTGCACTTTTGGTCTTGTCTATACAAATCTAATTTCCCCAATGTCTACTAAAATTCTGCCTCTTATTTAGTGTGGTTCATGTGTAATGTCAAATAAAGAATATTTAACACTTCTCATATTTTATACACAATCTAGAAGGTCAAATGCTTTTAAAAGTCAATGTGACAAGAAATAGCAAATGAAACTTTTGAATTATTTACTACCTGAGTCAGACTAAGTTATAATTTAGGATTGCTTTTAATTGACTCTTAAAAATACATAAAACTGTAAAACTACTGTATATCTGTGATTGGCTATGGTGCTTTTACCAGTTCATTAGAAGGATTAAAATGGAAGAGATTTTCACAACATGAAAAAAAAAAAATCCCTCATTTTGAAAATCATCAGAAAACTACAGGGAATGTTGCAACTACAGAACTAGAAAAGGAAAAGTTAGGTTGGGTGCGATGGCTCATGCCTGTAATCTCAGCATTCCAGGAGGCAGAGGCAAGGAGGATTGCTTGAGTTGACAAGTTCCACACCGGCCTGAGCTAGAGCCAGATGCCATCTCTAAAAAACAGCCGGGCATTTTGGCTGGCGCCTGTGAACTCAACTACTCAGGAGGCTGAGGCAACAGAATCCCTTGAACCCAGGAGTCTGAGGTTGCTGTGAGCTATGACACTACTGCACTCTACTGGGGTTGACAAAGTGAGACTCTGTCTCAAAAAAAAAAAAAAAATAATAATAATTGGAATGGATGGGACTACCAGACTGACATATGAAAAGTTAATTTTGTAAATACTGTAAAGATATGCACTGTATAGAAATATAATAAGCAAAGGGAAAATTTACCTTCAAACTTACAGAAGTTCAAAATAAATACAGTATGACAAAAGTGTTTATGTCTGATATTGCATAAATCTGGAAAATAATAGTAAATTAAAAATTTAAAAATTGTTTAATAAATGATCAGCATCAGCAATATGGACAAAATAAATATCACCATGATTACTAGGAAATTTTAATATTCCACACTATGAATACTATATTATTTATTTAATCATTTCCCCATTAACTACAAAGTGGCAAATAAATGTTATGATTTTTAAAAAGAAATATTACTGTATATTTTGGCTTTTCCTTTTTAAATTCCCAGTGGCTTTTAAAAACAGCATTAAGAAGAAGAAAATGGAAAATCAGTATTATTGATAAATTAGGAAACTGGTTTATTGTCTGATGTGTTCACTAGTCATGCACTTTTATACACCATACTGACTTCTCAATACTTGCTCTCATTGATCCCCACCTCCACCTCACCTTTCCCTCCTCCTCCTGAAGAAAATGTTATGTGAATTTTCCAATCTAAAATATAGCTTGTGAAAAATACAGAAAAACAGAACATAGAATATTTAGATCACTACCCAAAGACTATCAATGCCAAATTTTGGTGTTTTTAAACCTTCTGGCATCTTTCTGTAAGTTTCTCCACCAACTACCTCTCCCCTCCCCACATCCCTAGGCTAAAATCAGAATTTTATGTAAGATGAGTAGGTGCCTTGCCATCTTCTATTGTCTGACATTTTAGTTACATTTTGAAATTATAAAATATCAGATAAAAGTTGAATGAGTAAACTAATAAACTTATTGGGTTTCCAGAAAACTCTGCGGGGTGTGTGGTGGACGATGAGTGAGAAGTGGATGAATCAGCCACATCAGAGTCTGGAAAGGTGAACAGAATAGAAAATGTAATAGAGCAAATAATTTATTGGCTCAGAGTTTGTCAATCACTACAGACCAGCAAATGAGATTAGAGCAGAGCTGTGGGCGGGAAGAGAGTAACCACATAAGCTGATGCACCAAGAAAATTCAGACCAGACAGCTGCATAATCATATTGTGGCATAGTTTTCTTTTCTTTCTTTCTTTCTTTCTTTCTTTCTTTCTTTCTTTCTTTCTTTCTTTCTTTCTTTCTTTCTTTCCTTCCTTCCTTCCTTCCTTCCTTCCTTCCTTTTTTTTTCTTGCAGCAGCAGCTGTTTGCAGAGGGAGTCTGCCCACTGCCGCTGTCTACACTCTCCGGCTCGCTCTTGCAGGACCTATCAGCAGCTACTCCCGCCTTCTGCACCCAGCCCAGGTCACCGCTGTTTCAGGCCGAATCCCAACCAAGCACTACTTTTTACCCTTGCAGCAAGCAGATCATGGAGTCCGGGCCTCCACTTGCTCATTCCATCCCTGCCCTGGCCACCCTGCCGCTTCTGACATTTAGGTGAGTCTTTTTCCTGGGGACATCAGATTTCCTGATCTCTGTAGTAGGCACCTTAGGCATGTATGGTCTTTTGAAAAATGGCCGAGTCAGCCCACCACAAAGAACTATCAGAATCCAGTCACGAAGAGGTTGGCGATAATATAATGATGGAGGGGCCAGGGGAAAATCCGCAGCATAGCGAAGGTGCTGCTGCAGTTTCTGAAGATGATGGTAAACACTGCGAAGAAGCCACCTCTGGATTTGGGGAAGAAGGAGAGAAAGGTGAAGATGATGCTGCTGGGTCCAGGAAAGATGAGAGAAAAAGTGGGGATAATGAGGACTCAAATCCAGACCGTCCAAAAGGACTTATTGGTTATCTTTTAGATATAGACTTTGTTGAAAGTCTACCTGTGAAGGTTAAGTACAGTGTGTTAGCTCTTAAAAAGCTTCAAATCAGAGGGGCCAATTTAGAGTCCAAATTCCTGAGGGAATTTTATGGCATTGAAAGAAAGTTTGCAGACATATATCAACCTTTACTAGAAAAAAGACGGCAGATCATCAATGTAATCTATGAACCAACAGAAGAGGGATGTGAATACAGATCTGACCCTGAGGCTGATGATGATGAGGAAATGTATGAGGAAGAGATGTATGGTAACGAGGAGGGTATGGTACATGAGTATGTGGATGAGGATGATGTTTATGAGGACTATTATTATGATTATGCTGCTGAAGATGATGATGAGCATGAGGTCATTGAGGCTACTGGAGAAGAGAATAAGGAAGAAGAGGATCCTAAAGGGATTCCTGATTTTTGGCTTACTGTCTTAAAAAATGTTGACACACTCACTCCTTTGATTAAGAAATATGATGAACCTATTCTTAAGCTCCTAACAGATATTAAAGTGAAGCTTTCAGATCCTGGTGAGCCTCTGAGTTTCACATTAGAATTTCACTTCAAACCCAACGAATATTTCAAAAATGAGTTATTGACAAAAACCTATGTATTGAAGTCAAAGCTAGAATATTATGATCCCCATCCCTGTAGAGGGACTGCGATTGAGTATTCCACAGGCTGTGAGATAGATTGGAATGAAGGAAAGAATGTCACTTTGAAAACCATCAAGAAGAAGCAGAAATATCGGATCTGGGGAATGATATGAACTGTGACTGAAGATTTTCCCAAGGATTCATTCTTCAATTTTTTCTCACCTCATGGAATTAACTCAAATGGAAGGAATAAAAATGATGACTTTACTTGGTTACAATTTACGTACTTATATAATCCCAAGATCAGTATTATTTTTCTCGGGTGATGCACTTGAATCTCAGCAGGAGGGGGTAGTTAGAGAAGTTAATGATGCAATTTATGACAAAATTATTTCTGATAATTGGATGGCTGCAATTGAGGAGGTTAAAGCCTGTTGCAAAAACCTTGAGGTATTAGTAGAAGATATTGATCGCTGAGGCGAAGTATGCCTGGTCTTGAAACTGTCTAGATCTAATTACTTAAGATGTAAGAAGCCTTGTGTTCTGTATTTTTCTTGTTATAGCATATGTCTCAGAAATATAAGAAAAATTTAAAATATTGAGTAATTTGACAATCCATTTTAGCAGTCAAATGTTTTCAAGAAATATAGATTGTAGTAAATGTTTTAGTTATTAATATAGTGTTGTGTAGTTTAATCCTTCTGAAGTACTTTTGTCATGTAATTATTCATCTGAGGCTGTGAATACTAAGAGAAGTGCTAAATGAGATCAATATTTGTTTGGAAAGAAAATCTTGGGAAACAACTCAAGAGTTTTTGCTGTTCTTTTTTTTTTTTTTTTTTTTTTTTTTTTCTTGCTCCTTTAGCTAGTGGGTTTAATTTTGTTGTGCCTTCTTCATTTTACAGTAGAAATACAATATAATTTAAAACTTGAATACTTAAAAAAGGCCTACCTGTGGTTAATAATTTCAGATAAAACTACATTTATTATAATAACAGCTTGTTCATAGGTTCTTATACTTTATGTGACTGTAACAAATAATAAAACTTAGTCATAGTGAGATTATTTCTCATCAGTAAACTGTTAATGATATTACTTTTAAAGGTTTGCACATATTGTTATGTGAGATTGTGTAAACCATGATTACAATATATAAGTCTCTTTTCCTATAGCATATTGAATCATTCATTGAAAGTGATCACTTTATCATTTTGAAAAGATATTTCGATGTTCTTTTACTGCAATATAAAATGAATAAAAATTTCAGAGTGTTTCATGTTTAAAAACTGTTCCTTTTTTTCTGAAAATAAAAGTAATATGTTCATTGGAGGACATTTAGAAAATACTCTAAAAAGAATTAATTGAAACAAAAATCCTTATACTCACCTCCCCCAATTAATGTTTTATTTTCTATAATTACTTTTGTATGTATTTACAAATATGCATGTAAATTTGTACAAAGATGTACAAAGGAAGTGTATCATTTTTAGTGTTTATAACTGCAATTTGATCCTAATCTTGAATCTACATGTACTCCACAAGGTTGTAGGGAGACAAAAACTTCAATTCTAATCAATCCAGGAAACTCATTGCTATTTAATAATTTAAGCACTCTTTATAAATAATAGGCTCCTGTGTGTTAATCTATATGTTGTATTTCTTACCTACCCTTCCACAATCATAACTGGATGTATAGGGGCTTGCATTACTTTATGAAATTGGATGTGGAGTATGCACTGACTGTGGGCAATGGGATGCGGTTACTCACACTTTGTCCCAGAGCTGACAAGTTATTAATAACAGGTTGTTATTAGCCTCTAGAAACTCACAGATTTGGTTTCTCCCTTTGGCAGATTCCATGAATTTTAAATCCACCCTCTTAGGAGAAGAGGAAATTTGTTGGTTCCTTCCATGCTTCAGGAGAGCTGACAGTGGCTAGAAAATGCTTACTTTCTTTCTTACTGCTTCTAAGCTACTCTTCCATCTCAGGTGGTTGTGATGTCATCTCACATAACTATAAACCAAAAGTGGAGCAAATTTCTTCTTCTCTTAACTTGTTCTTCCACTACTGAGAATAATCCCTTCTTCATATTTCGGCCCAGGGAGGTAAGTATGTTAATACTGCTTGTTATTCATATTTCTGTCTCATTTTTCTAAAACCAACTGGAAATGCAGCTATGAGTTTTTTCTTTCCCCTCTGGTCTGGACAAGATATTCCTCTAATGTTAAATCTTTCTTACAGGAATAAAGATAGATGTTCATTTCCTTTTCTCTGGGGTTGCAGTAATTGACAAAATATAGGTAAAACAGACAACTTACTATTATAAGAGAACCAAAGTCTGGAGGTATTTCCAATGTATACCTCATAAATGTAGATTTTTTATAACCTTTCATCTTTCCTGACCTCTAATCATCAATTCCTAATCATCAGTTCCTGACTGTCTCCAAACCCCTCCTACACACATTGGGTTTATTGTTCAATTGTGTCTACTGTTATTGTGAATTAAAAAGTTTGGAACATGGGTGTACCTCTCTTGCTGTTTCACAAGGGAGGCCCAGGCAATTTGCAGTATTTTCTGTCTCTCTTGCCTCCATGAGATAGAACAGTAAAGGTGTTTCTGGGCTTGCTTTTGAGGGCAATATAATTTTCTTTGCTGTAGCTCTTATATCAATGTCCTTAAGGCAAAGGCAGGGACATTCTTATAGTTGAAGAAGTTAGGTTTATTTCTCATTGCAGTGAGAGAGAACATACAGTAGGGAACCAGGGAATCTATCAGGAAGTGGGTATTAGAAAAAATATGCTGCAGGATTTGTGCTTTGCTTGTGTGATTTTGTGGAGGCTTTAAGGAATTGGGGCTTTACTGTAGATTGGATGTTGACAGAAAGGGGAGACAATTTTATGATTAGTAGTTCAGTAAATCTTATCCATAGTGAGTAGAGACTAGAACAAAGATAAAGCTGTAATTGGAAAAGAAGTAGCAATTGAGGGGGGATGTGCTTGGTATTTTGTGGGTGGCACATTGACCTTGTTTTTGAATGTAGTTAGACAAAATTAAGTAGTCCTGCTTTATCTCATTTTATTATAGTCCCAGAGTAACCTTGTGTGAGGTTGGTATTCTATTAAATGGTTTATGTCCTATAGGAGAGCATCAAGGCCTAGACGTGCGTTCCAGGGCAGCTTCCTGATGACTGGGACTACTTATTTCTTTTTCCTCTTATGGATTCAATTTGAGGTGTTCATGTGATTTGGGTTTAGACTAAAATAAAGGGCTTTTTAGGCCTTGAGGGTAAGCCACCAGCTTCAGTCCACACACCAGACATCCCTGCACTAGGGTTTAGGACTTAAGTGTGAAAAAACATAGAATTTTACCTTACTTCTATTTATATTTATTTTTTTATTATTAAATCATAGCTGTGTACATTAATGTGATCATGGGGCACCATACACTGGTTTTATGCAGTTTGATTCATTTTCATCACACTGGTTGACAAAGCCTTCCTGGCATTTTCTTAGTTATTGTGTTAAGACAATTATATTCTACATTTACTGAGTTTCACATGTATCCTTGTATTTATCTTAAAAAAAAATCATTCATATTGGCCTGGAGGGCTCACTGAGGTGGCTGATGGGCCTTGTTAAAATTTTGTTATTTCTAGGGAATACCCTAGGGAATACACTTAAATATATAAACCTTCATTTTTGGATAGACGGAGTGCCCATGAAGTTAGCATACAATTTAAAGTAGTTGTCTTTTTAAATTGCAAATGAACTTTATGGACAACCTGTATGATAATTTATGGTATAAATTATAATATTCATTATCTTACATCATATGGCAAAGTTTTTAGTCTTTGAAGTCATGTTGCCTAGATTCAAAACTCTATAACTTAACTAGTTGGATGACCTTAGGCAAGTTACTTTATGTATCTCAGTTTTCATATCTGTGAAAACATGGTGATAGTTGTACATATACATTATACAATTACCATGAAGAATCAATTAGTTTATATAAAGTGCTTAGAACTATGCCTGGAGCATAAATGCTGTATGTGTATATCTATTTCATTATTTTTGTTAGTAAGTTTTTATCTAGTATGGGTGCAGTAAAGTCTTACTAAATTACTAGTAATTGCTCCCTTTGTTTTAAATTACACAAAAGTGAAAGCACATACTTTTCATCCTAATACCAAAATCTCCAAGATATCTGCAGATATTAAGAAGGGCTAAGTGTTAAGTTTAGCAGTAGTTCTTACTTAAGTTATTGACAAGTCTGGCTGATAAAAAGGAAAATGCAACTGTGGTGTGTTACTTCCTTACTATCAAGTACATTCATTAGCCTTTTATTTGTCTATATTAAATTCAACACTCACCATAAGCCATTTTTTCACTGACCAATAAATACATCATGAAGCTCACTTTAAAATTTTGGAAACTAGAGAAAAATATAACCTAGAAAATAAAAATGACATGAAATTATATGCCATCAATAGATATATATTTCACTATTCAGTTACCACAGATATATGCAACATGAAGCAGAATATAAAGCAAGTATTATTTTAAAAGAAATATAAAGAGTAACATTATACAGACTATACCACTGATACGTATTTTCTTGAAATTCCTTGCCAGATGATACAGTTGTTTAAAATAAAGGAGAAAAGAATGCTCAAAAAAACACAATCTTTAAAAATGACACTAATGATTCATTTATTGATTCATTTTCAATGTAAGATAATAAAAGTTCTGGAGGTCATGCAGCCAATTAGTAACACATTTCCCTCATCCCAAACTTTCACATAGCTTCCTACACATCCCCACTCTCTCTGTGCATGTGTTCGCACATGCTCCTTTGAGAGATTGGGCATGAAGTGGGTTGGGTGTGCATGAAAGAGATCAGTCATTTGTCATAAAGGACTCCAGCCCTTGTAAACTTTCTCTTCCTGGAATTGTGTGTGCACTTAGGGGAGGGGAGTAGAGGCTGAATCATCATGGAGGCTCACTTGTCCTAGTTTTAAGTCTGGCTTTTGATGTTTTATCATACAGGCACGGGAGTGCAGGGTGGGTGCTTGTTTACATATGTATGTGTGGATGCACACAAATACTGGTGAAAATGGGCGTTCTATCATGTATTTTGTGGAACCATTTTCTGTGTGTAACAATACATTTCCGTGGCTGGTGAGAAGGCAGGCAATCCTGGCCAAGGCATATTGGGGGCAGGTGCAATAAGCCGCTTTACAGGAGGCCAGGAGTGAGGACATAGTTGACATCTATGGAAAATTAACTTGTTCCTCTTGTCTGTGAAAGCTACAGTACCCTAGAATAGGGATGGGCAAGTGACAATATAGAGGGAGTGTCCTGGCCTGGTTAGCTTTGGTCTGACAGACATCGGGAAAACAAAAAATTAAGTGGATGACAAGAGGAGAGTCCTGGAAACTGGCAATTCAGGAAGTTTTGGATGAATTCAGCCTTGGAGCGACTCATGTTCCAAGAACTGGTGAGATAGATACCCTTGTGATTGATGAGCTATAATGGTACTTTGGACTCCGGTCAGATTTGGAAGCCATATGTATGTGCATCTACACAAGAAGTGGTACATATAAAGGGAGTATTATGTGTTCTGACACCTATGGAGCCATAGGTGTAGGTGTATTTGGAAGGTGAATTATAGAAATAGATGTTAACTACCCAATTGTATTTCACTGTCTCTGTAAAATAGAGAATCCGTTAATTTAAAACTTAAACAAAAGGCTCTGTATGCCAATTAAATGTATCACTTGACCATGAGAAAAAAGCTTTCCAACTAATCGTATTTGATAAGACTAATGGTGAAACAAAATTTCCACAAGGCAACTTAATGAAAATGCAAAAGGTAACTGAGTATTATTATTAAATTTTCTGTTTCACACTTTATAAAGTATTTGCAGGTGCATGCAACAGAGCACACACACATGCACACATACACACAGGCACATGACTGGATGATTCAGAGAGCAAGCTCACAGGTTCTCAACAGGTGAAACCAATATCAATGACTACAATATTATTTAATATTTATCTATAAGTTTTCAGATGAAAGGAGGTAATAAAAAGTGACATTTTATTATGAATATATGTGCTTGCATATGTGCATGTATGTGGATGTTTTGTTGCAGAATATACAAGTAAAAGTGGAAATAATATTTAGACAATAATCTTTGTTCTCCAAAATATCACATAGAATTTGTTAGGAATACTATGAGTAAGGAAGAGTGAATAACTTGCAATGAGTAATTTCCCCTAGTATGATGAAGTATTTTTATTTCATGGCTTAGAGGAATTAAAAAGTTTACTTTGCTAAGAGTAAAGCAAATTCCATATTAGACAATGCAAGACATTTACATTGCATGTTCAAGCATTAGATTTGGATACTTTTACTGTAAGTTAGCACAGTGTTTGTAGAATGAGCATTACATTCTAACTAGAGTGAGTTTGGATATGGGTGGTTATTTCCATTGCTCAGATGAAAAATCAAAGATGTTGACCTTGTAATGTGCCAGTATCATTCAACTACCGAAAGGAGAACTCAAATCTGATTATCATTGCTTATACTTTTTTTCTTTTCTTTTCTTTTTTTTTTTTTTTTTATCACACTGTGCTGCCTTCAAAGACATTGAATGATTTTCTGGATTCACTTAAAATTAAAATGTCTCTATGATTACGAAAAGCACTAGGTGCTAGCACAGGAAGAAATAGTAACTTATATTCTTTTGCCATTGGCTTACAATTTGTAAAAGCTAGGCTAAAACTTTTTACATATTTTAAAAATGCAAAAATATGGGCGGTGCCTGTGGCTCAAAGGAGTAGGGCATCAGCCCCATATACTGGAGGTGGCGGGTTCAAACCCCGGCCATGGACAAAAACTGCAAAAAAAAAAAAGCAAAAATATTACGAAAACGTATTAAATTTAAATTTCATTTTCTATGAAGTTTTCTAAATGAAACCAGCACATTGTACCCCTTGATTGTGCTAATGTACACAGCTGTGATTTAACAATAAAAAAAAATAAAATGTAGACCTTGTAATTATGGCCCATTCTAAGTCATGTAATAATAGATTTAATTTATTATTATTATTATTTTGCTTAATTTTTTTTTAATTTTTAATTTATTTTTATTTTATTAAATCATTGCTGTGTACATTAATGCAATCATGGGGCATCATACACTGGTTTTATAGACCATTTGACATATTTTCATCACCCTGGTTAACATAATCTTTCTGGCATTTTCTTAGTTATTGTGTTGAGACATTTATATTCTATTAATACATTTAGTAAACTTTTTTTTGCTTTTATAAACATTTTTTCTTCTGGATTGTATTTTATGCAACCTGGGACAAACTAATAAATCCTACTTGTCAGCAGTTTCCTCATCTGTACAGTGGAGATAATTACTATTCCCTATATGACATGATTGTTTTGATGATTCATAGTGATAATGACTTTCAAGCACTTAGCATAATGCAAGGCACAGAGTAATTTCTTAAACATAATAGAAACTTAAATTAAAGCTACTTTTTTAAAACTTTATATCCCTGAAGTGATCATAAACAGAAGGGAATGGTGAAATAATTGTGTCACTTTATCTTTTTAACTTTTTATTTGAAATAATTTCAGATTCACAGGGAGGAACAAAAAAATAGAATACAGAATCCCATAAGCCCTGTAGGTGTATGCTTTTTGCCAAATTTTGGAAATTTTGAGCCTTTATTTTGTTGACTATATTTGCTGCTACATTCTTTTTATGGGACTCTTATGACATGAAGGCTAGATCTTTTGCTATTGTCAGAGCTCTTATAGTTCTGTTTTTTTAAAGTCTATTTTCTATTGTTCTGATTAGGTCAATTTTCTTTTTTTTCTTTTTGAGACAGAGTCTCACTGTGTCACCCTTGGTAGAGTGCTGTGGCATCACGGCTCACAGAAACCCGACTCTTGGGCTTAAATGATTCTCTTTCCTCAGCTTCCCAAGTAGCTGGGACCACAGGTGCCCATCACAATGCCCACTGTTTTTTGATTGTAGTTGTCATTGTTGCTTGGCAGGCCTGGGCTGGTTTCAAACCCGGCACCTCCAGTGTATGTGGCTGGTGCCCTAGCTGCTGAGCTACAAGCACTGAGCCTAGGTCAATTTTTTTTACCTGTGTTAAAGTTTGCTGCTTTTTTTCCTGTTATCAAACGCATCCAGTGAGATTTTTATTTTGGTTATTTTGCTTTTTCAATTTTGTAATTTTCATTTTGTTCATTTTTATAGTTTCTATTTCTTTGCTGAGATTTTCTATTATTTGTTTCAAGAGTGTTATACATTGCTTGTTGAGGCATTTAATGATGGTTACTTTAAAATCATTTTCAGATAATTGCAATATTTGATCCATCTTGATATTGGAATTTGTTGATTGTTTCTGCTCATTCAAGTTGTGATTTTCTTATTTTTAATATAATGGATGATTTTAATTATATCCTGGACATTTTGAGTATTATGTTACAAGATACTGGATCTTATTTAAATTTTATATTTTAGCAGGCTATCCCCTTGTTCAGGTTTGGTGTGATGTTGGCTTACTTGTTTTTGATGACTTCAATGGTTTTGAGAAGAACCGCTTAGGCACTTTGTAGAATGTCCCTCAATTCAGATTTGTCTAGTATTTGTTTCATGGTTAGAGTGAGTTTATGGATTTTTGAAAGGAAGACCACAGAAATGAAGCATATTTCTCATCATGTAATACTGAAGGGAAATACTATCAGCATGACGTAACTTACTATGTTAACTTTGATCATCTGATAGAGGTAGTTTCCCAGATTCCTATATTGTAAAGTTACATTCATCCCACCACCACCTTCCAAAATGTTGCTTTTTAGAAGCAATTTGGACTTATGATACACCTTTTTTAGGAGTATCTACATAAATTGTTTGAAATTAATTTCTACAGGAAATTTCTCTTTTTCACTATTTATTTATTTAATCATTTTTATGGCAATATAGACTCATTGATATGTGTATGATTTTGGTTATAATCCAATATTATGTTACTTTTTTTTTTACACAAATTATTCCAGCTTTGGTTATTGGGAGCTCCTTCAGTTCTTTGCTGTGTCCCTTAGACATATGCCTCTGTGTGTGTGTTTTACATATATCCACTCCTTTACTTTCTGATGGTACTAGATACCCTAGGCTCACCTTGGGTGTTTTGTATCCCAGTCCCAGAGTAACCTATTTCTCCAGAAAAAGCCTTTGTTCCTTATTTTGAAGAATAGTGTCAGAAACTAAGACCTGACTACTGGCTGTGTTTGTTGCACTGGGATGTTATTGCTCCTACACCATTTTAATAAACAAAGCTAGGAAATTCATGTACATATATTAACCCTATGCATACAAATTTCTACAATAATTTTTCTATCTATAGATAAGTATCTTATGTTAAGCTAAACATGTTTTCATATCCATTTCTCTGACCTTAATGCATTAATTACCACATGGACAATTCAAAATTGTCTCTGATTTTCTGTAACTTCTCACCCCAACAGTGAAAAATGCAGCTCTCATCATTCATTATCCATGTACTTATTTGCTTGATCTAAGTGTACATATATAGAATTTAGAACTGTTAACTCATACCTCAAGAGAACAACTTTAACAGACTCAGTATATTATTTACGTACAATTTCAGAAATTAATGCAGTTTTGGGCCAAGATTGGGTTTGAACCCACCACCTCCAGTATATAGGGCAGGCGCCCTACAGGATTTTATTGAATATTTTGTGTCGATATTCATTAATAATATTGGTCTGTAATTTCGGGGGGGGGGGTGTCTTTTCCTAGTTTTGGTATCAGGGTGATGTTTGCTTTGTAGAATGTGTTGAGGAGGATTTGTTCCTTCTCTACATTTTGGAATAAGTTCTGCAATACAGGTACAATCTCCCGTTTGAAGGTTTGGTAGAATTCTGGTGTAAAACCTTCTTTTCCTTTTTGGAAGATTTTGTATTGTTTTTGAAAATTCCATGCTTGATATTGGTCAGTTCAAAATTACTAATTCTTTCTGGCTGAAGTTAGGGAGGTGGTGTGATTCCTGGTATAGGTTCATTTCCTCCACGTTTTAAAATTCATTCATGTAATTTAGGCAATTATTTAGTAAATCCAGGATTATGTTATGGGTTACCCAGAACTTGAGTGTCTGTTGATAAAGTTTGCACTTCTGTCTTTCCACATAACAATTGATTTCTATTTTACGATTAGATATTTGGTTTGTTTACTCATTCATATTAAGATGTGTCTACTCTGTTCTCAGCATGGTCATATAAAGAGGAATGGGGTTTGATTTCTGCATCAGACACCCACAGATGATAAATAAAGGAATTAGACTATCACTATGGAGGGAATGGCATGCCCCAAGAGTTTCACAGGTACAAAGAAATCCAAAATATAGGAAAAGAACCTAGAATTAGTGCCAGTACTACTGAAAATAAATTTTTTTGAAAATAATAAGATTGTTCCTGGAGCATCAGATTTATAAAAGATTTTTAAAGACTTTATAAGCTATCCTCTTTTTTGTATTAATAGATCTTATTTTTAGAACAGTTACAGATTGACATTAAAATTGAGCAGATGATGCTGTGTTCCCATGTGCTTCTCCTCTACATACACAGTTTCCCACATTAATTGTTTTATAATCATAAGAAATATATAGCATAAAATTTGTTATTTTAAATATTTCAAGTATATGGCTCAATGCCATTAAGTTCCCTCATATTATTATTATTATTTTTTTTTATTTATTAAATCATAGCTGTGTACATTGATATGATCATGGGGCATCATATACTAGCTTCATAAACCATTTGACACATTTTCATCCCAATATTCAACATAGCCTTCCTGGCATTTTCCCAG
>CAUYPK010095355.1:0-28527 GCA_963574355.1 Loris lydekkerianus | reverse complement strand
GTTTAAGAAATGTCCCTTCTATACCAATTTTCTCAAGTGTTCTGATCATGAAGGGATGCTGGATATTATCAAAAGCTTTTTCTGCATCAATTGAGAGAACCATGTGGTCTTTGTTTTTTAATTCGTTTATGTGCTGAATTATACTTATAAATTTATGTATGTTGAACCAGCCTTGAGTCCCTGGGATAAAACTGAGTTGGTCATGATGTATAATTTGTTTGATGTGTTGCTGGATTCTGTTTGTTAGGATCTTGTTGAATATTTTTGCATCTATATTCATTAGTGATATTGGTCTATAATATTCTTGTTGGGTCTTTTCCTGGTTTGGGGATCAGGGTGATGTGTGCTTCATAGAACATGTTGGGTAGTCTTCCTTCTTTTTCTACATTTTGGAACAGGTTGAGTAATATAGGTACTAGTTCCTCCTTAAACGTTTGGTAGAATTCTTATGTGAAGCCATCTGGTCCCGATCTTTTCTTTTTAGGGAGATTGTGTATGGTTGATGCTATTTTGGAACTTGATATTGGCCTGTTCAACATTTCCACTTGATTCTGGCTAAGTCTTGGAAGGTGATATGCTTCCAAGTATTGGTCAATTTCCTTCAGATTTTCATATTTCTGAGAATAAAGTTTCTTGTAATATTCATTAAGGATTTTTTGAATTTCTGAGGTGTCTTTTGTTATTTTTTCTTTGTCGTTTCTGATTGATGAGATTAGAGCTTTTACTCTTTTTTGTTCTGGTTAGGTTAGCCAAAGGTTTATCTATTTTATTGACCTTTTCAAAAAACCAACTTTTTGTCTTATTGATCTGTTGTATAAGTCTTTTGTTTTCAATTTCATTTAATTCTGATCTCATTTTGGTTATTTCTTTTCTTCTACTGGGTTTGGGTTGGAATGTTCTTCCTTTTCCTGTTCCTTGAGATGTCCCATTAAGTTGTTAACTTCTTCTCTTTCTGTTCTCTTGAGGAAGGCTTGCAGTGCTATAAATTTCCCTCTTAGGACTGCCTTTGTGGTATCCCAGAGGTTCTGAGAATTCATGTATTCATTGTCGTTTTGTTCCAAAAATTTGACAAATTCCTTCTTAATCTCATCTCTGATCCAGCTATCAATCAGCATAAAGTTATTTAACTTCCATGTTTTTGTATGAGTATACAGATACCTGTTGTTACTGAGTTCAACTCTTATTCCATGGTGGTCTGAGAAGATGCAAGGAATAATTTCTATTCCTTTAAATTTACTGAGATTAGACTTGTGACCTAAGATGTGATTGATTTTGGAGTATATTCTCTGGGCTGATGAGAATTATGTGTATTCAGTTTTGTTGGGATGAAATGTTTTGTAGATGTCTGCTAAATCCAAATGTTGAATGGTTAGGTTTAAATCTAAAATTTCTTTGCTCAGCTTCTTATTGGAGGATCTATCCAACACTATGAAAGGAATGTTGAAATCTCCAACTATTATGGAGCTGGAGGAAATCAAGTTGCTCATGTCTGTTAGAGTTTCTCTTATAAATTGAGGTGCATTCTGGTTGGGTGCCTTGATATTAATAATTGAAATCTCATCATATTGAGTATTACACTTAACAAATATGTAACAACCATTCTTATCCTTCCTTACTTTTGCTGGTTTAAAGCCTATTGTATCTGCAATAGAATTGCAACACCTGCTTTTTTCTGATTACCATTTACCTGAAATATGGATGACCATCCTTTCACCCTGAGTCAATATTTTTCTTTTAGGGAAGATGTGACTCTTGTATGCAGCAAATATCTGGCCTGAGTTTTGTATACAGTCAGCTAACCTGTGCCTCTTTAGAGGACAGTTTAAGCCGTTCACATTAATGGAGAATATTGATAAGTTTGGTAAAATTTTGGGTATCAAGTTTTTCAAAAGTCCAGTGGACATTTTTAATCCTTTCGCCACTGTGCAAGTTGGAGTTTGATCAAAAGTTTCTGAGTGAGTTTACTTTTGTGGTAGAGGATTGGGCTAATCATTATGGAGGATAGGTCTGAGAATATCCTGAAGAGCTGGTTTAGTTATGGCAAATTTCTTCAACATATGTATGTCATTAAAATATTTAATGTCTCCATCTAAATGAAACTCAGTTTAGCTGGATACAGGATCTGGGGTTGAAAGTTATTTTGCTTTAGGAGATTAAAAGTCGATGACCACCTTCTTCTGGCTTGAAAAGTTTCAGCAGAGAGATCTGCAGTCATTCTAATATTCTTTTCTTTGTAGGTAATGGATTTCTTACATCTGGCTGTTTTCAGAATTTTCTCCTTCATATTCACTTTAGTGAAGTTAATTATGATATGCCTGGGGGATGTCTTATTTGCACTTAGTTGTGCTGGGGTTCTGAAACTGTCTGCTACCTGAATTTCAGAATCTCTTGGCATGTCTGTAAAATTCACTTTCATAATTTCATAGAGAAGGGCCTCTGTGCCTTGCAAGGCCACTCCATCACAGGGATTCCAATGAGGCGGATGTTAACCTTCTTCGAATTATCCCAGAGCTCTCTGAGAGAATGATCTGTTTTTTCTCTCCATTTCTCTTCCTCTTTGAGAGTTTCGGAGCGTTCAAAGGCTTTGTCTTCAATGTCAGAGATCCTTTCTTCTGCTTGGTCCACTCTGTTACTGAGGGATTCTACTGTATTTTTCAGATCTTTGAGGGCTGCAAATTCTTGCTTCAGTGTGTCAAAATCTTTGGTGGTTTTGTCTTTAAATTTGTTAAATTCTTGAGACAACTTTTGAATTTCTCCTTGAATTTCTAATTCCAAATTTTCCTCCATTTTATTAATCTTGTTTGCAATCCAAATTCTGAATTAGATTTTTGACATTTTGGCTAGCTGTTTATAAATGGGATCTTCAGTTACATCTGCCATATCTTTCCTTGGGGGGGTTGATCTATTCTGGTTATTCATGTTACCAGAGTTTTCCCACTGATTCTGCCCCATGATTGCTTTACACCATTTGATTTTTCCCCAGGAGCTTTGTCGAGGACCTGTACATTGCTATGGCCTGAGAAACTGGGGACCTGTTTGGTATAGTGAGGCTAAGTGGGTCTGTATTGTTTTCAGCTGGTCTCTGTTCAACTCTAGTGAAACAGTTACTCTGGGTTGAGGTCTTAGCTGTGGAGAAATACCAATAATTAAGTCACTCCACCCCCCCACAGACAACAATTGGAAAAGGAAAATCAAACCTTCCTACAACCACATACCCAGGGCACCACCTGAATAGGCCTCAAGCACTTGGCTCAGTTCACATGGTCCACATCAAGTGTCGCAGTCACCACCTGGCTCAGGTGGGGGAGTTTAAAAGGTCTCTGGCAACTGGATCGCAGGGGTCTGGTGACTACTCAGATATGGCTTGCTCTGGTGCTCTGTGGAGTAAGGAGGCCCCACCCAGCAAATAGATCAGTCTTGGAAGGTTGATGCCTCCTTCCCCACCTTGCACCTCTGTCACACCCAATCACTGATAGTCCCACAGGGCTTTGACCCAGTTGCTTGTAGTGAACGGATACTCCAGGGGTTTGCACCTGCCTGAATCACAAGGGAATCTATTTCTGCTCAGCCAGGCCGCTGCGCTCTGCCTTTATCTAGCGGGGGGGGGGGGGGGGGGGTGTGAGGCCTGACAACCTCGGGCACTCGATGGAAGCTGGGAGGTGTTCACTCAGTTCCAGCCCCGCCCCTGATTGATGTTACTGACAGTACAGAACAGAACAATTTTGCGGAAATTTGTTTCTGTCCCTGCTAAATTCCCCTGCAGAAGAGAAGCTGTTTTGAGTTCCCAGGGCCTGTGCCTCAGGCCCTGTCTTTGCTCCTACAAGTTTGCATTTGGTTACCTATCAGTTCTATCCTCCTGTCTTCCTTTGTCTATAGGCTGATAATCCCCTGAGGGCCGGGTGCATCTTAGGCTCAGTAAAGCAGTCCTCTGGGTCAGCCCCACCCTGGGAACTTCCCAGGTCTGTGAGTGTGTTTCTAGTTCCTGCGCTCCACCCAGGCCGGTACCGCCTCAGGCAAACCCTTTACTCACGGGGCCTGCATTTCTGTCCCTGTTTCGTGGTGGTTGCCACCTGAGTAGATGCCCGGCCTCCTCTGGTTACCCAGGGAGACAGGGGATATGGCTTTGGAATATCCAGGAGTGAGCCCTATTTTTGCCAAAAGATGGGTTGCTGCTCTGTGCCTCAGGGCACTGCCGCTCTGATGTGGTTCCCTCTCAGCCAACCATCCTCTCCTCACTCCCGTGCCCAAGAGTCTGTGCTGACCAGCTGCAGTTTAGGTTCTATCTACACCCCTTGAGAAATCAACCATGAATCTGGACTCCTGGGAGACAGGCCTCCAGACCTCAGAGTGAGAGTGGAGGGGAGTGCTGGGAGCTCAGAGTTGCAGGTAAAGAATATATACAGTTTTATGCCTGGCAGGAGAATGCTGTGGCACCCTAGTAGCCGAGGTAGGTCCAATTTTTAGAGGGTCTCTCCCATGGAGTGTAGTGGGAGGACCTTTGAACTCTGCTCACTTGTTTGTGGGGCACGCCAAGCCGTTCTCAGGGGGGAGGGGACTCCTGTCTGCTTGGTGATGGATTTTGTACCTTTTGTTTGTATCCTTGGGGTCGCAGCTCACCTCAGCGGGGTTGATGTGTGTTCTTCAACCTTCTTTCTTGGTGCAGCTCTAATCCACCAGGTTACTTGCTAAATTTCTGTCCTTTAACTCTCCTTCTGGATGGGAACCTCTGTGGAAAGCTGGCTTCAGTCAGCCATCTTGTCTCCACCCCTCTTGTAGGGAGAACTTCTGCTGGAAGCTTTCTCTAAGGAGGTCCAGGCCAGATCAGCAAAGCAAGCAATGGCTGTGGAGTAGCTCTGATGTGAGGATGAAAGGACCATTTCTGGGCTAACTCTGGACAGATCCAGCCATAGATGTGTGTTTTACACACGTATGTTCCACAACATTTTGACTTTAGAAGAACTTGACTCAGCATAGCCACTCCGTAAAAATATTTAATTATTTTCCTATCTTACATTCTCTTTCTTAGCACCTTTATTGTGAACCTGGCCAGTGGGGGTGCATGTGTGCACCCAATTCTTTTTTATTTGAGACAGAGTCTCACTTTGTCACCCTCAGTAGAGTGCCATGGCATCACAGCTCACAGCAACCTGAAACTCTTGAGCTTAAGCAATTCTCTTGCCTTAGCCTCGCAAGTAACTGGGACTACAGGTGCCCACCACAACCTTGGGCTATTTTTTTTTTAGAGACGAGGTCTGGCTCTGGCTTAGGTTGGTCTCAAAGTCATGAGCTCAGGCAATTCACCCCACCTCCAGCTCCCAGAGTGCTAGGATTATAGGCATAGCCACTATGCCTGGCCAATTTAAATTCTTTTAATTTTGTTGAGGTTTGATTTGTATCCTAGGATATGATCTATTTTGGAGTATGGTCCATGGGCTGATGACAAGAATGTATAATCATTAGCTGTAGGATACTATGTTCTGTATATGTCTATTAAGCCAATTTGTTCTAGGATCACATTTCAATTCTAGGGTCAAATTAACCAGGCATGGTGGCACACAATGGTAGACCTAGCTATTTGGGAAGTGAAAATGGGAGCATCTCTTGAACCCAGGAATTGAAAGCTGAAGTGAGCTATGATTATGTTACTGCATTCCAGCCTGGGTGACAGAGTGAGACCTCATGTCTAAAATAAATCTTTAAAAAAATTAAAACATTAAAAAAACTAAACATTTAAATAATCAGTCCCTTGTATCTTCGTTTAGTTTCTGATTAAAAGATCTGTCCAGTTTTGTCAGGGGACTGTTAAATTTCACAACTATTTGGGTGGTATAGGATATCATATTTTTCAGACCAATTCAGGCCTATTCCATAAATCTGAGAGCACTTAAGTTGTGTGCATCACAATAGTAATATTTTTAGAGGGAGTAAGAAGTGATCTGGGGACAAAACTCTGGCAAAACCCAACCTCTTTCCAGTTTAAGCTTGCATATTTGACAATTGCTTATCTAACATACCATGTTATAGGCCATACATGAGTGGGAGGGTTCAGGGCTGATTTTTCTGCCAGTTGTGACACCATAATTCTTACCATGGTTCCTGTGAATTTGCAGAAGAAAGCTCTACTACACATTATAGTGAATGATAGGAGTTTAGAACATCATCTTCTCTGCACTAGGGAGTATGTATTCTTTCCACACTCCTACATCCAAGAAAAATTGGATTTATTTTTGGTTAATGGAAAGCCCATGCAGAGGACATTTCTTGTGATTTAGCCTACCTTTGGTTTAATTGTAAATCAATTGCATTTGAAAGCATATAAATGCATCAGGAGCTGTGATACCCCCTAATCATAAATTAAATAAAAATGATAGCCTCTCAAGGATTGAAAATTAGGACCATCATAGTACTTCGGACATTTCTTGATGCCCTCTAGGGAAATTGTGCTCTTCTATCCTAGAGAGCTTCTCTGCAGTTAGATAAAAGAGCCGTTGCACAGTGTTTCATTTTGACATAAAGTCACTCTTTTTTAAAATAATAAAAATAACTGTTTTCTGTGTAAGGTCCATTTTAATATTTGACTGGTTATTGGATTATGTAACCCCTTGGTGTAGGTAGGTAGGCAAGAGCACAGATGGTGCAGTGTTTCCATAGCAACAGGATTAGGCTTGTTTTCTGCTTGTCAGTTTTTTTCAACATCACATTTCTCTATGCAGAGGTGCTCCTCCCTCCCTTCCCTCTCCCTCCCCCTTTCTCTCATTTCTTCCCCCTTTTTTCTCTCCCCTTGCAATCTCCCCCACTGACTACTCTCTCTGAGAACACTAAAATAGAACAAAGACATTTCAGAGAACTTTCTTCTAGGTTTTCAATCTCTAAATTATTCAAACCTTAACTGACTCTGAATACACTGTTTCCATCATAAAACCGCATTTCTTATTTTTCTCTCTTTTACTTAAATGGGAAGTATTAGGCAATTATAAGGCCCAAAGCTACCCAAGTGGGACCATTTTCTTTAACCCTTGAGTTAAGACAAAATTACACAAGTTCAAGTAGGTAGGTATGTACCCATCAGGACTCCTGGAACAGATGCCGCCACTTGTTTAGGTAAATCTTAACTTTTAGCCACCCCCACACTAAATGCTCTATTCCGAGTGTCTCATACTTAGGCATATTAATTACAAATCTGGAGCCTATATTCCAATTTGCCTCTCTGCAATTATTAAGCAAGATATTTGACAAACACATTTGGGATTTCTGCCCCTCAAAATCAGATCTTCAATAGGAGTGGTTCCAAAGTTTTATTCTCTCCTAAATCTTATCTATGAGCAGAAATGTCACAAATCTCATATTTTATAAATGACACCCCCTTAGGAAGACCTTTCAGGGCCTTTGTAATAACATTTATTACAAATATTTCTTTGTTTTTGATTACTTGTTTATTCTCTGTCTTGCCCAATGGACTCTAACATCTATGAGGGCAAAGATCATTTTTGAGACGTTTAATATGTTTAGATGTATCTCTGGATCTTTCTTATGCTCAGTTTAGCTCTTTGTAAGTGTTAAATAAATGCTTCTCAAATAAAGGACTGTTTCCTTTTTGATAACTCATTTTAGAACTTGGTCATGAAACAAAATCAAACCTCTTTTTCTAATCTGAAGTGTTGATATGGTCTCTGTTTCCCTTTTTCATCTTGGCTTCTGGGAAGCTCAGGGCTAAAATTAGTGCTCGGTATAATTATATTTGTTACTAAGCTAGCATATTTGTTTTGTTTCTCTTGCATTTTTTCTTTTACTATGGTAATCTCATTATTTTTAAGTTTTTTTCATTTTAAGCCATCTTGAATACATCTTGAAAGCATGTAACATATAATAAATTAAGGCTGGGTGCAGTGGCTCATGCCTATAATTCTAGCACTTTGAGAGGTCAAGGTGGGATGATAGCTTGAGGTCAGGAATTTGAGATCATCTTTGGCAACATAGTGAGACCCTATCTCTACAAAAAATGAAAAAAAAAAAAAAAATTAGCCAGGCATGGCGGCACACAATAGTAGTCCTAGCCACTTGGGAAGTGAAAATGGGAGCATCTCTTGAGCTTAGGAATTGGAAGCTGGAGTGAGCTATGGTTATGCCACTGCATTCCAGCCTGGGTGACAGAGTGAGGCCTCATCTCTAAAAGAAATCCTTAAATAATTAAAACTTAAAAAAAAAAAATTAAACATTTAAATAAATAGTATTCAAAGTAAAACATGAATTTTCAGGAATTCCTCAAAAAGGGTGATGTGTGTACCCTGAAAGGTTAATTCTGGCAGATAGGGACATAAATAGTGACCAGAGAAATTTTAAGTTGTAGAAAATTGAAAGGGCTCTTTTACTCTCTACCTACGTTATAGGTTATCACATGAGAATAAGTAAGCACTATATACAAAAGTGATCACATTTATCAGTGAAAAGGCTGAGCTTTGTTTTAAAGGATAAAATCCACTTGAATTGTTCAAGTATCACTTTACTCTGTTTGAAAAAAAATTCTGCAGACCCATTTAAAATCCGTTCTCCGTGTGGCCCAGGCAGCTCCCTGCTGCCTTATTACAAGAAAAAACACCTGAATAAAAATCATGATTCATGGTCTTTACCTCCTTATGTAAACAGTGCTGCTGCCGATGAGCCTTGTCTGCAGACTCAAGACGTGAAATCCTTCAAGTGACACTGAGATTTGCCCAAGGTGCTGGCAGGGGAGGGAAGGGCTCTTTAGGAGGGACTCCTGAGAGACCTGCAGCATCAAGGCCAGAAGAGGAAGCTGTACTGAGGGGCAAGTCAATGACATCTGTGTCACCTGGGAAGACAGGCGCCAATGAGGATTTATTAATAGAAAGGGCACCCGGGTAAATGTCACACTTAGAAAATAAATGAGTTAGTGCAGAGAGAAGCTGGGGATCTGCTTCAAATGAAAGAAAGAAGGGCTTTTCTCAGCAGTAAGAAGATGCTTTCTTCTTTTCCTGCCTAAGGGGACAGGAATGAAAATAAGAACAGTTTGGTTTTCCCCCAGGCCCTGGGTGAGAGGTGGGGATGGGGCCAGTTAACCGGCTAATGGAGGGTCCAGTCAGGCTTCCTCAGTTTCTCTCCTGATTCTATTGGGGGGACACAGCCAGGCTGATGGACCTTCTGCCCACTGGTACTGTTCCTCATGCCCAGCAAGGGGCAGAGTGTCCATCACCCCAGGCTGCACCCCAGGAAGCATTCAGGGGCCAAGCCCCCATTCTCTCCACTCCCACTTCCTTTCTGTGACTCTGGGCTCATGGCTGGGCTAGTAATAGGTGCGTTGCCTTTTAGGTAGTTAGGTAATCATACCCGTATTGTCTGTGGCTTCTGAACCAATCGAGTATGAATACAAATTGTGTGTAGAGGGTTGTTTTGTGGTGGTGACAGCTGTTCTTGGCCGTTCGTCCTTCATAAGAGCACCCAATTTCTATTTACAAAATGCCTCCAATTGTGGGTGATTTTTATGGGACAATTAATAAGGGAGCTACCTTGTCCCAGCCAGTTCAACCCATTCCATGGTTGTTGGACATTTGGGTTATGTTCAGTCTTTTGCTGTTATGGAAACAGCTGCTATAAACATTATTACATGTGCTTAATTTCCTGGTGTTCAGTGAAAGAAAGAAGACTTGATCCCACTGTCATTTGGCAGGCCCGGGCTGATTCGAACCCGCCAGCTCTGGTGTATGTGGCTGGCGCCTTAGCCACTTGAGCTACGGGCGCAGAGCCTGTTCTTTCATTTTCTTGATGGTCTTCTCTGAAGCACAAATTTTGAGAATGTCCAATTTATCTTTTTTCTCCTATTTCTTGCTCCTTTGATGTCATAGCTAAGAAATCATTGTCTAGTTCAAATCATGAAGATTTATGCCTATGTTTTCTTTTTAGGAGTTTCATAGTTTCAGTAGATTTATTTTGAGTTAAACTTTGTATATGGTGTAAGGTAGAGGTCTAACTTCATCGTTTTCAGGTTTATATCCAGTTATCCCCACACTATTTGTTCAAAAGACTATTTTTTTCACTCCATTAAATTGTCTTGACACTCTTGTTAAAAGTACATTGACCCTAAATGGGAAGGTTTATTTCTGGACTCTCAGTTTTATTCTTATGATCTGTGTGTCTTTCCTTATGCCAGTACCACACTATTTTATTTTATTTTATTTTTTCGAGACAGTCTTACTTTGTCACCCTTGGTAGAGTGCCTGGCATTACAGCTCACAGCAATCTCAAACTCTTGGGCTCAAGCGACTCTATGCCTCAGCCTTCCGAGTAGCTGGGACTACAGGCACCTGCCACAGTGCCCGGCTATTTTTAGAGACGGGGTCTCACTGTGGCGCAGGCTGGTCTCTAACCTATGAGCTCATGATCCACCCGCCTTGTCCTCTCAGGGTGCTAGGATTATAGGCATGAGCCACCTCACCTAGCCCTAGCCCTACACTGTCTTGATTACTGAAGATTTGAGGCAAGTTTTGTAGTTGGGAAGTATAAGTTCTCCAATTCTTTTCTTCTTTTTTCAAGATTGTTTTGGTTATTCAAGTTTCCTTGAATTTCCATATGAAATTTGCATTCAGCAGCTTGTCAATTTCTGCAAAGAAACCAGCTGGGGATTTTTGTTGTTGTTTGACAGAGTCTTGCTTTGTCATTCAGGCTGGAGGACAGTGGTGCAGCAGAAATTCACTGTCGCCTCAAACTCCTGGGCTCAAGTGACCCTCCTGCCTCAGCCATCCAAGTTGCTAGGACTGTGGGCAGGCACCACAATGCCTGGGTAATTTTTTAAATTTTTGTAGAGATGGTGTCTTGCTAAGTTGCCTGGACTGTTCTCTAACTCCTGGCCTCCAGCAATCCTTCCAACTCAGCCTCTCAAAGTGCTGCTAGGATTGTAGGCGCGAGCCACTGCCCCCTGCCCCCAGCTGGGGTTTTGATAGAGATTGCATTGGATCTATGGATTAATTTTAGGATTACTACCCCCTATTCTTACAATATTAAGCCTTCCATTCTGTGAACACAGAATATCTTTGTACTGTTTTAACTCTTCTTTAATACTTTTCAACAAGGTTTGCAATTATCAGAGTATACATTTTGTACTTCTATCAATTTGTTATTCTTAAACTTTTTTTGATGCTATGGTAAATGAATTTATCATATTGTTTCCCACTATGGTATATAAACACAATCAATTTTTGTAGGTTGATCTTGTGTCTTACAACCTATTTGAACTTTTTTATAAGTTCTAATAGTTTTTTAGTGAAATACTCAGGATTTTCCAAATACAAGATTATTTCTTCTACAAAAAGAGATGCTTTACTTATTCCTTTCCAATCTGGATGCCTTTTATTTTATTTTATATTATTGCCTAATTGCCCTGCCTAGAATATCCAGTGCATTGAATGAAAATGACAAGAGCGTGCATTCTTTTCTTCGTCCAGAGCTTGAGGGATGGAAGCTGTGAAATTTTTGTAGATGCCCTCAATCAGATTCCAAAATTTCCCTTCTTCTTCTAGTTTACTGAGAGTTTTCATCAAGAAGGGTGTTGAATTTTGTCAAATGCTTTGTCTGTGTTTATGGAGATGATCACGTGGCTTTTGTCCTTTATTTAATGGCGTTGCGTATTGCATTAATTAACTTCAGCTATTAAGTTTGAGCATTTTAAAATACATTCGCAGGCCATTTGTGGTCTCTGAAATACTGTTCATATTATTTGCCCAATTTTTTACTGGCCTGCCTGTCCTTTTCCCGTGATTTATAAAGCTTGTTGTCATATCCTGAATATCTTTGTCAGTTATATGTGTAACACGTACTTTCTCCACAAGGGTAGTTTGGCCTTTCTATCTCTTTCTGAGGGTTTTTGAGGAACAGTCGGTGGCTCTTACCCGTGATGTTATAAAATTTTATTCTTTGCTCCTTGGCATTCTGGAGCCCTGTTATGAAATCCTTCTCTTCTGGAGGTGAGTATATTACCCTCAATTGTCTTGTAAAATGTTGCCATTTGCAGTTGGATCTCTATTTCACCTGGAATTGATATTTTTGAAAAGGTGTGAGATAGGATCAGATGTCATATTTTCCCAACCATGTTGGGGGGCCAAATGTGGCCCCACATGAACCCTACCCCCTCCTCCTCTTCTCCTGAAACAAAGAACATGAAGGACCTAGTGAGCCCCACCCTTTAAATTTATGCCAAAGGCCTCTAACCCACCAAGCCCTCTGGGCAAGCTGTGGAGTTTGCCCAGGCCTGTGGCCCCACATGAGAGGGGTCTCTAACTGCTCCAGGCTCAGATGCCTTCTTTGCCCTGCCCAGGCAGCCCCATGTCCCTTTCAATATATGGGGCCTGAACGTCTGTGCTCCAGGCCTCATCTCTGGGTGCTGCAACCCCACCTTTCAGTATGAATATCTGATCATTTTGGACATCATAAATGCTGTAGTTCCTCAGACTCACTCAGACTCACCTGCCCCTGGGCTTCAGCTGCTGGCTTGTGGAGAGCTCACCGTAACTCCGGGGCTGCTGCCTCACCCACCATGCTGCCGGCTGCCCTGACCTTCCCACAGACAGCTCCAGACTTCCCATGGCCCCCTTTGTGCCCACTGGTATGGGGGCACCAGCATGCTTGGTACCCCCACCAAATGGTGACAGAGCATCTGTGCTTCCCCCCACCTTGGTCACTGCGGGGGGTGGGGGCAGAACTTTCCCGCTATCCATCTTAGTAACAAAAGACAGATCAACAAGACAAACGCGGATGAGTTTACTAAAGCATGTGGCGCATATTGGGCAGGAGAAATCTCAACAAAGAGTAACTCAGAGCAACAGCTTGGAACTTACAGCATCCTCAACTGTGAACAACTGTAAGGAAGTGACAGGACAAAGGACAACGGCTCTGAATAATTGTGTCACATTTGTCTTCTGAGTCAACAATTTTATTTTCAGCTTTACTAATTCTAAATTTTATTCCAAATGTTTGTAGTTATAATAGTCATCATTTCTGTTGTTACCTTCAAACTTCTGTATCACTTCTTCAAACCCAGGAAGCATTATTCCCCACTCTGCGTTGGATGGTTTCAATGTTTCGGTGGCTTCAGCGTCTGAAGGTCTCCGGTCTGGCTCTGCCATCCCTTGTTCCCATTTTCTCTTGGGTCTTGGTTTCACTGGCCTTTGAGATTGACCGTCAATGGCTTTGTACTGAAGTTTCTGAGACATCTGTTGACGGACTTGTGTTTGCTTCTCTAGTCATGTGGGGCAATATGAATTGGCACTACTTTCAATTTTCCACTTGATATTTATCGGAACACACCATTTCCATGAAAAATGGCTGCAAAGCTCCCCGAAGACTGAGAAGCATTTTCTAATACGCAATAATGTTTTTTTCCTCCCTGTCCTCCCTGCACCAGGCTGGACACCGGCTGGCTTCCACGTGGTTTTCTGATCACTGGGCTTACTGCTCATCACCCCTTCATGGAAAGGTAGCCCTCTGAGGCCCGTGTCTGGGCAGGAGTCTTTTTTAGATTCTTCATCCAAACAGATTCTAGGCTTTATCTTCTGTTGCCTCAATCTTGTCTCTAGGCTGTCAAAGAGAAATCTCAAAATAATGCAGGCCTGGGAGAATCCTCTGGAGAAAAATGTGGTGGGTGTTACCTGTCTCCCTACCTCCCAACCACGCAGCCGAGGGTTTCTCTTTTAGCTTCATTTTTGGCCTCTGAGAGATTCTGCTTCTTGTATAAACATAGCAATGTGCTGTAAAAGACAGTTCTTGTGTTTTTCTAACATTTTTCATTATTTTAATTGGCAAGGTCATTTATTGTTTCTAGACTGCCATTCTGCCATTAGTGGAAGTACATAGTTGTTTTAAATTATCTGTGAGTTCCCCACATTTTAGAAACAAAAACATTTCCATGAGGACATGGGTTTCTCAGCTTCTCTTGAGAAAGCAAAACATCCAGCCACGCTGGGCTCTCTCACGGGCCCGTGTGGCTGGGGACAAGCAGTGTCTGTGTCCGTGGGCAGTGTCAACACTCTCCAAATCTAACAGCCTCAACTGCTGCTTGTCCTACATTCAGTAGTTCTGACTGGTTCATCTGTCTGAGGGGATTCCAGTTTGTGGCCTGGGTCACTGAGAGAGTCCTCTGCACCCACACTTCCTGGGGTCATTCTCAGCTCTGCTACTTACCAGCTGTGGAAGCTCTAGGAATTCCCTTAACTCTTGGAGTCTCAGGGTCCTCATTTCTAAATGGCAGTAGTGGCCGGGCCTGGTGGCTCAAGTCTGTAATCCTGGCTCTCTGGGAGGCCGAGGAGGGAGGATAATTGGAACCCAGGACTTTGAGACCAGCCTGAGCAGGAACAAGACCTTATCTCTACTAAAAACAGAAAAAAAGTTAGCTGGGCATTGTGGCAGGCACCTGTAGTCCCAGCTACTCAGGAGGCTGAGGCAGGAGATCACTTGAGTCTAATAGTTTGAGGTTGTTGTGAGCTAGGACACCAGAGCATTCTAACCTGGCTGACACAATGACACTCCCTTGCTCTCAAAAAAAATAAAAATAAAAATAAAAATGGCAGTAGTAACAGTGCCTACCTCATATAGACAGGTGCTACACATACATAAAGAGATGAAGAGATGAGGCCTGGCTTTCAATTCTAAGTTCAAAATTTATAAATTGGCTTATATGACTCCCACACAGTCTGATCCTGCCTACTACTTCAACCTCATTTCTACCCCTCTCCTTTTCATTCTAAGCCCCAGCAAATGAAAAATCTTTTCATTTTTATCTTGACTTTTTGTGTTTATACATGCTGTTATTTCTGCCTAGAACTGCCCGCCCCCATACTCTGGGCTAATTCAAATTCCAAAATTGTTTAATTCTTTATGTGTATTTTCCCATAATCATGGTTCTAGGCTAACTCCCCTACCAATAAGCTCCTGTATTAACTATATAATGCTCATCACACTCCTAATTCCTTGTTTTATATCTGTTGCTCCTGTTGAACTGTGACCTTTTTTTAAAACAAGAGCCCTCATTATCATGTTCATCCTTATATTACTGAGACCAAGTGAGGGACCAGCACAGAGTAGGCCCCCAGTAAACATCTGTGGGATGGACTCAAGCATTGGAGCAGCCTTGTCAACACTCCTCTGCAAGTGCAATGTCAGAATAAAATGCAGTGACTCAGATGCCCTGGTGCGGGGCCTCAAACGGTGTTCAGTTAGGGAGATGTGTGCACCAAGGTTGTGCTGGCTTCTTAGTTTTTATCCTCTTACCATTCCTGTTAGAGAAATAAATAAAAGAAGGAGGTTTAATCAGTGGTGTTTATCTTCATCTCTGAAAGGCAGCACTTTCTTGGATGGTGCGTAAAATTACTTAGACAAGAAAGACCAATGAGGTGATGATGACCTTGTCCTCCCAGGGCTGACCCAGTTATGCGCTGAGCTCTGGGTGGAGATACAGTCACAGTTCAGCAAGAGGCTGCACCTTCCCCATAAGTACCAGCCGGGTAGCACTGACCCTCCTTGCTGCTCCTATAGGCAGGATCTCTGGGGTTAGAATCATAAGGCTTAAGCCATAAGAATTGCTTAAGATGTTTTTCAGATCTTGGATTCCAGGGGAACACCCAAAATTGAAGACTCCCCCAGAGGAACTGAGACAGCATGAGAAGGCAGCCCCGTCATCTTCCCTTCCTACGGATTCACCCTGCACCCCAACCGATCAACCCCTCTTGCACTTCAGCCCACTCCAAATCCTTTAAAATCCCTACCCCCAAACTCCTCTCCTCAAAGAGGCAGATTTGAGGTTTCCTCTCCTTCCTTTATCTGGTGTCCTTAAGACTAAGTCTCTTTCTCTGCTGCAACCAGGTGTCCCGGCATGTTGACTTGTGGGCCACATCAACCAGTGAAACTATTGTGGTTACAGTTTAGTGCTGACCTTCCATGAGGCCCTTTGTGGGCTTATGCCCAGACCTCAGGGTCCCCTTGCCACTTTGGTGGCCACAGAAGAGCTCAAGTGGTCACCTGGCTCCTTCAAGGTCCATCTCTGGAGCCTCCCTTGCTGGAGAGGCATTACCAACTTTGGCACATACGCTTGCCGGCAACAGAAAAACAGTTTCTGCATCTGGAAGATGGCTCTGATGAGTACTCACAAACCTGACTCCTCCTTTCGCCACCTTGGAGGTCCTGCTGATTTTAGAATTCCGACTTGTGAGGCTTTGTGTCACTATTTTTTTGATCCGTGTGTGTGTGTGTGTGTGTGTGTGTGTGTGTGTGTGTACCCGGAGGCATTGCCAGCAGAAGCTCGCTGGGCCTGACTCAGGAAGTTGCTTCCCATTATGTGCGCTGTGATTGTGTCTCAGGCTATATGGGAAATGCTAATTTGCTTCCCCCAAGCAACCCCTTGGAGTCACATCTTACAAAATTGCATGGCTTTTGTCTATAGACCCATAAAAGAGAAGAAATTAATTTTCTTTTGTAATCGCCTGGCTGTGGTACCCATTAAGATACAGTGAAAATGGTTATAAGCTTCTGAACCCTCATGGGGGTGGCTGGCCAGTCACTCTGTGACGCCCCCACGCACACATGTTAAATAAGTTTGTGTGCATTTTCTCCCATGAATTGGCCTCCTGCGACTTGATATTTTAGCAGAACTTCAGAGGGCCAAGCTGGAAGCCCTCCCTTGACCCCGGGTTGGTGTTGTGATTGGTGGTGAAAGCTCTCCTCGGCTGAGAGCCAGTTAAGGGAATCCAGGAAACTGATTCACTGACAAAAGGATGAGACTTTTCAACCAGTCAGGCTGCCTCTCTGTGCAGTCTAGCTGAGCAGACAGTAAAAAGCACTGTTTATTTCTTTTGCAAGGTTTTGATTAATGGGAGAAAAAGATTGTGCGGCTCTGGTGCACTTTCTGATACTTTGCGGTATAAATATTCATGTTGTTTGACCCCTTTCCTTCCACAAACAGCCTTTTCCTTTGTCTTTGATTTTATGTGTTCTGTCATGACGAGGGGACTGGGTCTTGTTCATGTCCTTGAGAGTCTGACTGTGACCCAGTGGGACCACTTGCTCTGGGCCTCTGTCCTCTGGGGGCTGTGATTTGAGGATGTGCAATTCATTTATAAAATGCCAGAGTCTGAGACTAGCTCTAATATTGGCTCATTTAATATCTGTTCAAATTAAGCTATCAAGAAAATGTAAAGCAAAACTGGTGTTCAGATATTCTTAGGGAATAGTAAACTAATACTTCAGAAAGTTTTTAGCACTATAGAAGAACAATTTTTAAAAAATACACTTAATATTTGCAACAATAGCTCTGCATAAGACAATAAATATATCTATGTAAAAATAGTCTGCAGTGAACAAATGCTGCTTTTATACTATTAAACATATTATTTTAGAGTTATGCCTTTTTTAAAAATTATTTTATACATATAAGTATGCTCTCCATGTACAAGTGTGAAACAGTATTGAGTCCAGCATGGCCGTTTGGATTTTCTGTGGCCCCAGGAAGTCTTTTTTTTTTTTTTTTTTAAATTAAATCATGGCTGTGTACATTAATGTGATCATGGGGCACCATACACTAGTTTCATAGACCGTTTGACACATTTTCATCACACTGGTTAACATAGCCTTCCTGGCATTTTCTTACTTACTGTGCTAAGACATTTACATTCCACATTTACTAAGTTTCACACATACCCTTGTAAGATGCACTGCAGGTGTAATCCCACCAACCCCCTCCCTCTCCCCACCTCCCTGCCCCAGGAAGTCTTTCTCTGAAAACTCAATTGCTGCAATTTAGCAAACATATAAAAATGAATCCAGGCTGGCACAGTGCTGAGGTCTGTAATCATATCGCTCAGGGAGGCTGAGGCAGGTGGACTGCTTGAGCTCAGGAGTTCTTGACCAGCCTGAGCAAGAGCAAGACACTGTTTCTACTAAAAATAGAAAAATTATCTGGGCCTGGTGGCAGGCGCCTGTAGTCCCAACTCCTTGGGAGGTTGAGGCAGGGAGAAGTCATGAGCCCAGAAGTTTGAGGTTGCCGTAAGCTAGGCTGATGCCATGGCACTCTAGCCCAGGTGACTAGACTCTGTCTCACAAAATAAATAAATAGGCCAGGTGCAGTGGTTCACACCTGTAATCCTAGCACTCTGAGAGGTTAAGGCAGGAGGACCACTTGAAGTCAGGAGTTTGAGACCAGCCTGAACAAGGGCCAGACCCCATCTCTACTTAAAATAAAAGGCCTGTAGTCCCAGCTACTCAGGAGGCTGAAGCAGGAGGATTGCTTGCACCCAGGAGTTTGAGGTTGCTGTGAACTGGGCTGACACCACAGAACTCTAGCCTGGGCAACAGAGTAAGACACTGGCTCAAAAAAATAAAAAATAAAATAAATACAATGAATCCATTATACCTATAAACCATAATAACCTACTTTTTCTTCAAGTTTTGAAACATTACTAATTTTGCCTTTTAAATGATTTGACTACAATTAGTGCTGCAGAATAATCAATTGATTTATCATATATCATCAAACATACTTGGCAATTCTTGCAAAGTGACAGAATCTAATATGCTAAGGGAATAACATTTTTATGAATAGTAAATTAATAAAATTGGCATAATCTTACATTTTGTAAGCATTAATGAATCATTAGTTTCTCTTTTGTAGTTTCTTTTCCTATTTTGTTTTATTTTGTTTTGAGACAGACTCTCACTTTGTCGCTCTTGGTAGAGTGCTGTGGTGTCATAGCTCACAGCAACCTCAAACTCTTGGGCTCAAGTGATTTCTTGTCTCAGCCTCCTGAGTATCTGGGACTACAGGCACCCACCACAATGCCTGGCTATTTTTAGAGACAGAGTCTCTCTCTGGCTCTGGGTAGTCTCAAACCTGTGAGCCCAGGCAATCCACCTGCCTTGGCTTCCCAGAGTGCTAGGATTACAGGTGTGAGCCACCAAGCCCAGCCTCCTATTTTGGAACCAATTAGAGTTAGCCCTCCATATTTGTGGGTTCCACATGCACAAATTCAACCAATCACAGATCAAGTATCTTTCTATCTATCTATCCCTCTATCTATTGATATACATACATATGGATATAGATATGTAGATATAAAAGGATGGTTTTGTCTGTACAGAATGCATACAGACTTTTTTCTTTGTTATTATTCCCTCAGCAATAGAGCACATCAACTGTTTATATTTGCATTGTATCAGGTATTACATGGGCTCTGGAGATGATTTAAAGCCATGATCCTCAAGCTTTTTGGCACTAGGGTCAAGTTTCATGGAAGACAATTTTTCCATGGACCAGCTGTGGAGAAAGGGATGGTTTCGGGATGATTCAAGCTCATTACATTGGTTGTAAACTTTGTCTCTATTATTGTTACCTTAAATATAGTATAATGAAATAATCATGCAACTCACCATAAGCAGAATCAGTGAGAGCCGGGGAGTGGCTGTAAATACAGATGCAGTGTCACTGGCTTGCCCGACACTCACCTCCTGCTGTGGACCTGGCTCCTAATGGGCCATGGACCAGTATTGGTCTGAGACCCCGGGGTTGGGGAATGCAGATTTAAAGTATAGGATGGTCATATTGCACATGAACATTGTGGCCACCCTGTATAAGGGAAGGTATGTACAGGTCACATGGAAATACTACACCATTTTATATAAGGAACTTGGATTTGGGTATCTGCCGGGCATCCTGGAACCAGTCTCCCACAGATACTGAGGCACTACTATAAATCTTTTCAAATTCTCAACATTTCTGGATCCAGAAATATGAGCAGCTCATCCCAAGGGCTATATGACCCTGAAAACAAGAATTATTATAGTAGCTGATTATTTCAGCTGCCAAGAAATCCCCATCCTGTTTCCCCCAGACTGCCCTAGGCAAGGTCCAGGTCCAGTGTTGTGACTGTTTCTTTATCTGTGACTGCTGACAAGTGCATGGATACAGTTACTAATTGTTGTTCATTATACCCCTGTGAAAGCTAAAAATTTGTTCTTCTCATTTAATAAGGACATACCATTTGGTAATTGTATACATTTAAAATAATTAATATATAGTGAAGGGGATCAGACTGTGCCATGTCCAAATATGCTACATCAAAGTATTGATTAGTTTGAGCTGAAAGCAATCTAGAAACAGCTGCTGCAGGAGACGCTCTCTGACCTCCAAGTTGCTACCTAAAAGCAGGGCATAAATTTCCCATAAGAAAGATTTCCCTCCTTGTGCCAGAAATAGAAGAACATTTTTACCAGAGATGGGAGTTGATACACGGATGAATCTGTACAAACAAACTTACTAAAATAATCCTCAGTTTTCATTCATCTCCCCCTTGAATCTCCTCCTCACTTTTCCAATTTACCCTTCTAGCCCAAACCCTTTCCCTTCATTTTGTCTCATCTCCACAATTCATCATGGTTTGTTAAAATGCCATAGAAGTCCAGGTGCAGTGGCTCATTCCCACAATCACAGCACTTTGGGAGACCAAGGCTGGAGGATCGCTTGAGGCTAGAGATTGAGACCAGCCTGGGCAACATAGCAAGATTCCCATCTCTACAAGAAATAAGAAAAATTAGCCAGATGTGGTGGTGCCCACGTGCAGTCCCAGCTACTTGGGAGACTAAAGTGGGACGATCCCTCCAGCCCTGGAGTTTGAGGCTGCCGTGAACTATGACCATGCCACCACACTCCAGCCTCTGGTAACAGAGTGAGGCTCTGTCTCAACAAACAAACAAATGACATATATGCTCTCAGGCTATTTCTTCGAGTCTTCGCTTCTTATATATGAAGGCCTCTGTATACACGTGAGAACGTTAGCATCAAATAAAACTTGCATGTTTTTCTGTTGCTAAGTTGTTTTTTGTCGGTTTAACTCTTAGACCTAGCTACAGAACCTAAGAGGGTGGAAGGAAACTCTTTCCTCCTCCACAGGGGTAGCACAGAATTAAATGTGTACCCATTTACTAGCTCCTGTTTATCAGCATGTTCTAGGATCTCTCCCAAACTTTAGCAGGATAAGTTTGTTTCGCTTTGCTGAAGTTAACAGAGTGAGCTGAAATGTGTCATTTCCCCATGTCCCTGCTCTCTGGTGCTTTCAGTGTCTTGACTGATGCTTGCCGCACTAGGATTCAGCTTCCTGGACCGCGGAGGTGAGTTCCTGGGCCCCAGACCTGTCCTCGCCCCACTGGAGTAGCGGCTGCAGGAGCCTCATGTCCACCGTCACATCTTCAGGGCCTCTGCGCGGGCTCAGGGGCCCTCTAGCTCCTAGTTCTGCATTCTCTTTTTTCCTAAATATTTTCAAATAAATAACTCCCTTTATACTAAGAAATTAGTGAAGTTTTAGAAAACATACACAGAAAAAAGTCCATGAATACTATTTAGACAAATATTTTTCTGACTTTTTAACAGTCTTTTTTTTTTTTTTTTTTTTTTTTTGCAGTTTTTGGCTGGGGCTGGGTTTGAACCTGCCACCTCCAGCATATGGAGCCAGCGCCCTACTCCTTTGAGCCACAGACACCACCCTCTCTGTCCTTCCTTCCTTCCCTTTTCCCTTCCCCTCCCTTCCTTCCTTCATTCCTTCCTTCCTTCCTTCCTTCCTTCCTTCCTTCCTTCCTTCCCCTCCCTTCCTTCCTTCCTTCCTTCCTTCCTTCCTTCCTTCCTTCCTTCCTTCCTTCTTTCCTTCCTTCTCTCTCTCTCCTTCTTTCTCTCTCTCTTCCTCCCTCCTTCCTTCCTTTTTTTTGAGACAGAGTCTCATTTTGTCACCCTCAGTAGAGACCCATGGTGTCATAGCTCACAGCCTTCTCCAATTCTTGAGCTCACGTGATTCTCTTGCCTCAGCCTCCCAAGTAGCTCAGAAGACAGGCGCCCAGCATAATGCCCAGCTAGTTTTACTGTTTTTAGTAGAGATGGTCTTGTTCTTGCTCAGGCTGGTCTCAAACTCCTGAGCTCAGGTGATCCTCCCACTCCAGCCTCCCAGAGTACAGGATTACAGGCGTGAGCCACCACGCCCCGCTGCTTTTTAATAGTTTCTCATTTATCTTGAAAGTTATAATAGACTTTTTCAAATTTAAAAATCAGTTCACCATTTAAAAACCATGAACAATCTAGTGGCATGCAAAATGTGGGCTGTGCCCTACCTACTCCATATATAAATCAGAGGCTGAATTTCCAGACTTAACTGAAGGATAATTGTCCAAATTTGGAGGAACTATTAATTGTGGCCTCTCTTATGCTCAAGCATGTTTGTTGGATAAAAAGTTATGTGGGGACCCCTCAACGCATTTTTACTCTATTTTCAGATAGTAATATGGAGATTTAATTAGTAAATTAAAATGTGGCTCAAGGAGTAGGGTGCTGGCCCCATATACCAGAGGTGGTGGGTTCAAACCTGACCCCAGTGAAAAACTGAAAAAAAATATTAATTTTTAATAAAAATTAAAAATCTTTATCCATTTTTAATGCTTTTTTCTTTTTTTGAGACAGAGTCTCACTTTGTCACCCTCAGTAGAGTGCTATGGCATTACAGCTCACAATAACCTCAAACTGTTGGGTTTAAGTGATTCTTTTGCCTCAGCCTCCCAAGTAGCTGGAACTATAGGCACCTGCCACAGTGCCTGGCTATTTTTATTTTTTGGTTGTAGTTGTCATTGTTGTTCAGCAGGCCTGGGCTGGATTCAAACCTGCCAGCTCTGGTGTATGTGGCTGGTGCCCTAACCGCTGAGCTACAGGCACTGAGCCTCCATTTTTAATTTTTTATGTGACTTCACCTTTTTAGCAGTTGAGTGGAGGAAACACAACAACACTGATTTTTTCTTGGAAATGTTATTGATTGGTTTATGGGCTAATCAATCAATATCTGTAAAAGTTTATATGAGTATGAAATAGAGCTAAGGGGTTTGCACATACACAGCTGTATATGCCCAAACCCTAAAGCATTTGCCACAGTTCAGTACTGGAGTTTTATTCCTTTGTGCTTTAAATAGCTTATTGTGTGGGAAGGAAGAACAGGAGCAGGAGGAGGAGGAAGAACGAGAGGAAGAACGTGTCCTACCTTGTTCCAAAATTTATTATAAAGCTACAGTAAGGAAGACAGTGTGGCGTTGGCAGGGGTTAACGTAGTGATCTCTGGGAAAAAATAGAAAGTTCAGAAATGCACTTACACATTTATGGGCGATTCAATGACACGGGATAATTTTCTTTCCTTCTAACTAATGATATGAGACGACTGGCAACAAATTATATTGTACAAAAAGTAAAAGAGAACTTCTGCTTTTACTGATACACCCAGATTAACTCTAAAATGAATATCTAATTCATAAATGGAAATCTAAAACCCCAACCCTTACAGGAACATGTACTCTGACAGGTGCAACAGCAAGGGTGATTCTCAGAAACATTGCCCTGAGCAAAATGAACCACAGAGAGCTCATTAGACAGGAATTCATCTGTGGAAGGTTCTAGAAAAGTCCTTTGTGACCTTCACCTCACATCTCCCATTCTTACTGTTCTATAAATTCAGATTTAACCTAAAAGTGTTTATCTTGAGTAGTTTAGGGCAATTGATTTAGGAGATTAACTTGTGAATTGGAATGTTGTTTTGGGTCAATAATCATGCTGATTATTGTTGTTTAAAATAAAGATTAACATGATTTTTACTTTGAAATTTTATGTATACAACTGTGATTTTGGAAATGGAAGAACAGAACAATCTTGGAGAGCTACTCTGGTTGTTCTCCAGAATCTCGACCTTTTGACAGATAAAGTTTGGTGGACCTGTCCCTGTTTCTGCACATTGACTGACAGTGACAGGAGGCCAGACCTTCTTTATCGAGTAACAAGAACCCAGGCAGCTGCCTGAGACCCCAGCATTTTAGGAGACAGGCATCCAACTTGAAACTCAATAGATATAATGATTGAGATAATGTGTTGTTAGGCAGAGCCTGTAGCTCAAAGGAGTAGGGTGCCTGTGGGTTCAAACCCAGCCCAGCCAAAAAACAAAACAAAACAAAAAACTGCAAAAAAAGAAAGAAAAAAAAAAGGTAGTGTGGTATTAGCAAAAGAAAAAAGAGAACAGTTGCAAGAAAAATAGTCCAGAAACAGATCCAAGCCCATATGAAAACTCAGCATTTAACAGTGGTGGTACTGCAGATCAGTAGGAAAGATAAACTGTTCAATAAATACTGCTGGGGCAGTAGGTATTCATGAAGAGGGAAAAGTAAAATTGGGTTTCTACTTCACATGGCACACGAAATCTGTCTCAAGGAAAGACCAAAATATACGAAGTTAAAATCTTTAGACTTTGGAATAAAATACAGAAGAATATTTTTGTGCTTTCAGGGTTGGGAAAGATTTTGATATCAAGAAATAGAAAATGAAACCTTTGAGGAAGAGTCTATGAATCAATTAGACCGCATTAACATTCAAAACGTCTGTGCATCTGAAGACTGTTTTTAAAAGTAAAGAAGACAAAGCCACTAACAGAGAAGGTATTTGCAATGCAGATCAGCAACAGAGAGTCAGTGTAGTGGCTGTGTACACGTACTGTGTGTAAAATGTCTACTGATCCTTACAAAACCCCCCATGATACTAACACACGTGAAAATACTCAGTATTATCAGCAATAAAAGAAATGGAACCACAGCTGGTGGTTATAAAGATTCTTAACTTACCTCTGAGGATAACATCACCTCTCAGAGCCCTAAAGGTAGTTTCTAAGGATCTCCCAGGCCTGGCATTCCAGTGGACTGGCCAAGCCACCCAGACCACCAGCCCTTACCGAGAAACCGACTGAAACGGACTCCACTGGAATCATGACCCCAGGAGCCGAAGCAACACGAGAGATAATTCATATTCCTGTAATTTTGCCCCCAAATTAGCCAATTAGCAAGCTTAATTATAATACTTAATGCCCTACCTGTGAAGCTATCCTTAAAAACCATCTTCCAAATTCTCTGGGAGGTGGATTTGAGAAATTCCTCCCATCTGTCCCCTTAGCACTATGTGGAAAGTCTCTTTATGCCGTAAACCCTGAGGTCTCTGGGTATTAGCTTCCTCCTGGGCAGTGGGCGTGGGCAGCAACCCCAGCTGGGCAGCAACCTGACATCCCACATGTACACAAGGGTACCATCAAGGTGCATTAATAAAGGTCTAAAATCTAAGTTCCTCTCAACATAAAAATGATGAAATAAATTTTAGCATAGTCACTAGATACAACGTGGTATTCTGAATTGGAGTCGGGAACAAAAGAAGACACCTGTGGAAAAACTGGTGCAATCCATAAAGTCTGTAGTTTAGTTAATTGTAACATCTTAACATGAATTTCTTAGTTTGGACAAAAGTACCCTTGTGTGAGATGAAAATTAGGGTAAGTTGGAGGAATGGCCTAAGGGAGATCTATGTATTCTGTAACTTTCCTGTTAAGTCTAAAATCATTTCCAAAAAAAGAGTTTAATTAAAAAATAAATGAGGGCGGCGTCTGTGGCCCAAAGGAGTAGGGTGCCAGCCCCATATGCTGGAGGTGGTGGGTTCAAACCCAGCCCCAGCCAAAAACCCCAAAAAAAAAAAAAAAAAAAAAGCATATGATCTTTTTAACTGGACGTTGTGGCAGGTGCCTATAGTCCCAGCTACTTGGGAGGTGGAGGCAGGAGCATCACTTGAGCCCAGGAGTTGGAGGTTGCTGTGAACAATGATGCTACAGCATTCAACCCAGGGTGACAGTTTGAGGCTCTGTCTCAAAAAATAAATAAATAAATAAAATAAATAAAATAAAAAATAAATGAATAGAGCTTCTTACTAAGGATTTTTTTAAGACAGAGTCTCACTTGTCACCCTCAGTAGAGTGCTGTGACATCACAGCTCACAGCAACCTCAAACTCTTGGGCTCAAGTGATTCTCTTGTCTCAGCCTCCTGAGTAGCTGGGGCTATAGGTGCCTGACATAACACTTGGCTATTTTTAGAGATGGAGCCTCCCTCTTGCTCAGGCTGGTCTCGAACTTGTCAGCTCAGTTGTCCTCCTGCCTCCGTCTCCTAGAGTGCTAGGATAACAGGCATCATGCACCATGCCTGGCCCTTATTAAGGATCAGTCTCCCAAACATAATGCTGAGAAAACAGCAAATTGCAGAGGACTCATGTAATATGTAACCAGCTAGATCGATTTAGAAGTATTTGATATGTTTTATTTAATATGTATGTAGTATAATTTTAAACATATATACTTAAATGATAAACACCAAATTAATCACTTCTTGAAGGTGGGGGTCTGGCCTATGACCAGAAAGCTTATTGACAGAATTTAAATACTTAATTTCTTAATTTGGGTGACAAATGTGTTAATTTGATCATGGTAATCATTTTACCTTGTTACACATACATTCAATTATGTTGTATACCTTGAATATATATAATTTTCATACATTATACTTTAGTGCAGCTAGAAAAAATAATCAAATAAGTCTGTCTAGATTCTTTGCCAGTGGTGACAAAGCAAAACAAAACATAACCAGAAAAAAGTAATTTTGATTTCTTATGGTTTCTGTGTTTATAAGCTAATAACAGCAAGTCATCCTAAAAAAACATTCTGATCATTTCTCTTATGTAAGATGTTTTCACTATTAATATATGTAAATAGATGAATTGGTGGTGACGTCCCCGTAAGGAGAGACAGGAGGTGTTCAGGAGAGTGTGCTGGCAGGTGAGGGATGGTCCTTCCTGCCCACACGCAGCTTCCAGTAGAACGGTGGTGGACAGGAGCCTGGAAACCAGCATTCAGGTGCTTGCTTTCTTCATTACCAAACACGTTCTTTTGAGGTTTATTAACAAAGCGTGTGTTTCTATCTTCTCTATGCTGGGCCAACCACATCCATTATCACTACGAAAAGATCACTGTGTACAACGCAATGGTTCCTGATGGGGCTTTGATTTATTTTCAATTTGTTCTTTCTTGTCCCACCAGTACTGAGGCTCCACCTAGGGCCCCTTCCTGTAATTACATTCCTCTTTGTTCAAGCTAACCTCCTCCTTTCTGACAGCAATATGTAAAACAGTTATGCAAATAAGAGAGACTGGTTGAGCCTTTGCTTCCCGCCCCCACCCCTCAGCATGTGTCTAATATATGAAAATTAGATTTGCTTACTCCCAGAAACTGAACCTGGTTCAGGCCGTGAACCACCACAGGCTGCTGCTGGGCAATGTCGAGGAACATCTTATCTCTGGCCTTGGACCGTTGCCCTGCAGGAAGGCACCCAGGTGGCCTTTGAAACAGGTGGTCCCAGCCCAGCCCAGGGAGGTAAAGTGAGGGAACTTTCTTGTGCATGGCAGGGAACTTCCAGCTAGGAAATGCAGGAGAGGCTTAAGTCAGGTGGAGGCAGTAAAAGGTCAAAGGGTAGACCTAGAGAATTCCGATCAGAAGCTACAACATTATTCTTGAAACTCTGGGCGTCTTCTCTGCCATCTCCTTTTCTGTCAGCTGGGCTGTCGGCATTTGCACGGCTAGTGCAGGGAGCACCCAGCTCCCTGTCCCCCGGCAGTGAGGGATGCAGCATTACTCTGAGCTAACAGCCCAGAGTGTTTTGACTCACACCTGCCATCTGTCTGCTTAGTCACCATGCAACCATCCTTCCCTAAATGATGATTTTTATTTGATGTAAGAGTTGCAGGCGGCAGCTGTGGTGTTAGGAGGCTGCTGGGTTCCCAGTTTCCTTTATTCCCATGATGACAGCAGCATGGTGCACTTGGGTTTCAGATACTCACTTGGCTTTTTCTTGTCACCACCATATGTTCCTAAAGATACTTAGTGTGGGGAGAGCTGTGAAAAGGAGAAGGGAAATGGATTCTTTTTTTTGCATTTATTAGGTAGAGTCCCTGTGGTAGTTGTGTCCTGAATCCAGGAGGTGTGCTGTATAACCTGACGTTGTGCCCAGTAAGTGGGAGCACACCCATCCCCCTCCCTCTTCCCCTGATTATTTCTTAATGTTATTTTAAAATTGTAGACACGTAGACCACTACTAGCCAGCACAAAGCAAAGTGGAAACTCTTTTTATTCATAAGCCCAGTCTCCAGCAACCCCCCTGACTTTCTGCAGTGTCCCTGCTCACATTCTCACTCCCTGCAGTGTGAGGATGGATTCTCTACAAGAGAAGACGGGGGTCTGAGGTGAGAGCTTCCTTTACATACAGTCACTGGAGCCAAGGAGACATTGTGCTTAGAACAACTATTGTATGTACACATTCAATTTAGGCAAACTAACCCACTTTAGAAGCAGAATGCAAACCCAAACCAGAGTTATTTAATTGAGCACATATTACAGATTATAACAAAAAATTCATTTTTAATTATTTCATCCATGCTAAGAACATAAAAATACTTCAGTATAAAAACTCATCATCCCTAATCATCAGAGAAATGCAAATCAAAACTACTTTGAGATATCACCTAACCCCAGTAAGAGTAGCCCACATAACAAAATCCCAAAACCAGAGATGTTGGCGTGGATGTGGAGGAAAGGGCACACTTCTACACTGCTGG
>CAUYPK010095352.1:0-20712 GCA_963574355.1 Loris lydekkerianus | reverse complement strand
AGCTGGAACATATTCTTCTTAGTAAAGTATCTCAAGAATGGAAGAAAAAGTACCCAAAGTACTCAGCCCTATTATGAAACTAATTTAGGGCTGTCACATGAAAGCTATAACCCAGCTACAACCTAAGAATCGGGGAAAGGGGGAAAGGGAGAGGAGGGAGGGGGGAGGTTATTGGAGGGAGGGGTACTGATGGAATTACACCTGCTGGGCATCTTACAAGGGTATATGTGAAACTTAGTAAGTGTGGAATGTAAATGTCTTGGCATTTGAAAAATGCCAGGAAGGCTATGTTAACTATTGTGATGAAAATGTGTCAAATGTTTTGTGAAGCTATTGTATGATGCCCCATGAGCATATCAATGTACGCAACTATAATTTAATTAAAAAATTAATTAATGTCTGTAAAGAAAAATTTAGAACAATTATTAGCCTATTTGTATTGCAAAAATATGTGAAAGCTTGTTCTGAAGAGAACACTGAAAATATGACCAAGCAAACATTTAATATTGCATATGGAATAATATAAGCAGGAATGCTGCCAATTTGAAATGAATGGGATGGAGATGGATGAAATGAAGGAGGGCTGTTGAACTTTCTGGGTTTAACAGGATGGGACATTGGAGATATTTAGTTGCAAAAACAGTCTATTCTTTAAGAAGAGGAAAAAATGGTTTCAAAGGTGATTATCAGGGCTACTAGGTTGTTTTCAACAGGGTCACATGGTCTAAGCTCAAAGCCTTGGGAATTGTTTCCATGGAGCCACCTGGATCCTTGGGAGTGATTCTGCACTCTGGTAGGCCTAGAAAAGTAAGACAACAAATCAAAATGATTCCTCATTTTTTGGATCTAATGAAATTTGTCTTACTAGGTTTGTAGTTGGTTGGAACCTATCATTGCTTTTAACTTTTTGATTTTTCCCTTTTGGAATAGGAATTTCTATACTATGCCTATCCCACCATTGGATTTGGGAAGCACATAACTTATCTGGTAACAGGTTTACAACTACAAAGAAATTTTGCCTTAGAATGAATTGTCTCTTGAATTCCAACATAGCTGATTTAGAAGATTTTTTAAAATTAAATCATATCTGTGTACTTTAATGCAATCATGGAGTACAGTATGCTGGTTTATATACAATTGGAAATATTTTCATCAAATTGGTTAATAGTCTTCACGGCATTTTCTTAGTTACTGTGTTAAGACATTTATATTCTATACCTAGTAAATTTCACATGTACCCTTGTAAGATGCACCGTAGGTGTGGTCCCATCAATTATTCTCCCTCCACCCATCCTCCACCTTCCCCTCCTTTCCCTCTCCCTTTTACCCTTCTTCTTGTGGTATAATTGGGTTATAGCTTTCATATGAAAGCTACAAATTGGTTTCATAGTAAGACTGAGAACATTGGATACTTTTTCTTCCATTCTTGAGATAATTTGCTAAGAAGAATATGTCCCAGCTCCATCCATATAAACATGAAAGAGGTAAAGTCTCCATCTTTCTTTAAGGCTGCATAATATTCCATGATGTACATATATCACAATTTATTGATCCATTTGTGGGTCAATTGGCACTTGGGCTTCTTCCATGACTTAGCAATTATGAATTTGGCTGCAATAATCATTCTGGTACAAATATCTTTGTTAAAGTGTGATTTTTGGTCTTCTGGATATATACCTAGTAGAGGAATTGTAGGATCAAATAGAAGATCTGTCTATTTTTAGATCTCTAAGTGTTCTCCAACATCTTTCCAAAGGAATATGTTAGTTTCCAATGCCACCAGCAATGTAGAAGTGCTCCCTTTTTTCCACATCCAGGCCAATATCCATGGTTTTGGGATTTTGTGATGTGAGCTAATCTTACTGGAGTTAGATGATATCTCAAAGTAGTTTTGATTTGCATTTCTATGATGATTAAGTATGGGGAAATTTTTTCATGTGTCTTTAGGCTGTGCCCCTATCTTCTTCACACAAGTTTCTCTTCAAGTCCCTTGCCCAGCCTGAGATGAGATCACTTGTTCTTTTCTTGCTAATACATTTGAGTTCTCTGTGGATTCTGGTTATTAAACCTTTGTTGGAGACATAACCTGCAAATATCTTCTCCCATTCTGAGGGCTGTCTGCTTGCTTTACCTACTGTGTTCTTGGCTGTGCAGAAGCTTTGTAGTTGGATCAAGTTTCAATAGTGTATTTTTGATATTGCTTCAATTGCCTGGGGGGTCCTCCTAATAAAATATTCTCCCAGGGCAATTTCTTCAAGAGTTTTCCCTGTGCTTTCTTCTAGTATTTTTATAGCTTCATGTCTTAAGATTAAACCTTTAATCTAGTGAGAGTCGATCTTAGTTAATGGTGAGAGGTGTGGGTCCAGTTTCAGTGTTCTACAGGTTGCCAGCCAGTTTACCCAGAACCATTTGTTAAATAGGGAATGTTTTCCCCACTGAATGTTTTAGTTGGCTTTTCAAAGATCAAATAACGGTGAGTAGCTGGGTTCATCTCTTGTTTCTCTATTCTGTTCCATATATTACATCTACCTCTCTGTTTTTGTGCCAGTACCATGCTGTTTTGATCACTATCGATTTATAGTATAGTCTGAGGTCTGGTAGCATGATTCATTCTGTCTTGTTTTTATTTCTGAGTAATGTCTTGGCTATTCGAGGTTTTCTTTTGATTCCATATAAAATGAAGTATTATTTTTTTTTTTTTGAGATCTTTAAAGTATGACAGTGGAGCTTTAATAAGGATTGTATTAAAATTCTATATTTCTTTGGGTAGTACGGACATTTTAACAATGTTCATTCTCCCAGCCATGAGTATGGTATGTTTTTCCATTTGTTAACATCTTTAGCTATTTCTTTTCTTAGAGTTTCATAGTACTCTTTGTAGAACTCTTTCATGTCCTATGTTAGGTAAGGTCCCAAATACTTTATCTTTGGCACTACTGTGAATGAAATAGAGTCCTTGACTGTTTTTTCAGCTACATTATATATTTTTAAGATAGCTAATAGTAATTTTATATATATATATATATATATATATACATATATATTACTTTTAAGGTGTTTTTTTTTGTAATTAAATCATAGCTGTGTACATTAACGTGATCATGGGCCACCATACACTGGTTTTATAGACCGTTTGACACATTTTTATCACACTGGTTAACATAGCCTTCCTGGCATTTTACTATTGTTGGTATATATAAAGACTAAAAATTTATGAGTGTTGATTTTGTAACCTGAGATGCTGCTTTATTCCTTGATCACTTCTAAGTGTTTTTGTAGTAGAATCCGTGGTGTTGTCCAGATATACAATCATATCATCTGCGAAGAGTGAATGTTTGATCTCTTATAACCCTATGTGGATATCCTTGTTCACCTTTTCTTCCCTAATTGTGAATGGTAGGACTTACACTGCAACGTTAAAAGATCATTGGAGACAATGGGCAACCTTGAATCGTCCCTGATCTGAGTGGAAATGATTTCAATTTAACTCCATCCAATATAATATTGGCTGTGGGTTTGCTGTAGATGGCTTCTATCAGTTTAAGAAATGTCCCTTCTATACCAATTTCCATCCGTGTTCTGACCATGAAGGTATGCTAGATATTGTCAAAAGCTTTTTCTGCATCAATTGAGAGAATCATATGGTCTTAGTTTTTTAGTTTGTTTATGTGCTGAATTATTTTTATGTATTTACGTATATTGAACCAGCCTTGAGACCCTGGGAAAAAAACAACTTGGTCATAATGTGTAATTTGTTTGATGTGTTGCTGGGTTGTTTGTTAGGATCTTGTTGAATATTTTTGCATCTATATTCATTAGTGATATTGGTCTATAATTTTCTTTTCTTGTTGGGTCTTTTGTTGGTTTGGGGTTCAGGGTGATGTTTGTTCCATAGAACGTGTTGGGTAGACTTCCTTCTTTTTCTATATTTTGGAATAGGTTGAGTAATATAGGTACTAGTTCCTCTTTAAAGGTTTGATACAATTCTGATGTGAAGCCATCTGGTGCTGTTTTTTTTTTTGTTTGTTTGTTTTTTTTTTTTTTTTTTATTTCGTATGGTTGATGCTATTTCCGAAGTTGATATGGGCCTGTTCAGCATTTCCACTTGATTCTGGCTAAGTCTTGGAAGGTTATGTACTTCCAAGTATTGGTCAATTTCCTTCAGATTTTCATATTTCTGAGAATAAAGTTTCTTGTAATATTCATTAAGGTTTTTTTTTAATTTCTGAGGAGTCTGTTGTTATTTCATGTTTACCATTTCTGATTGATGAAATTAGAGATTTACTCTTTTTTTTCCTGCTTAGGTTAGCAAAAGGTTTATCTATTTTACTTACCTTTTCCAAAAACCAACTTTTTGACCTATTGATCTGTTGTGTAATTCTTTTGTTTTCAATTTCATTTAATTCTGCTCTAATTTGGTTATTTCTTTTCTTTTGCTGGGTTTGAGATTGGAATGTTCTTCCTTTTTCAGTTGCTTGAGATGTCACATTAAGTTTTTAACTTCCTCTCTTTCCATTCTCTTGAGGAAGGCTTGTAATGCTAAAAATTATCCCATTAGGACTGCCTTTGCGGTATCCCAAATGTTTTGATAGTTCGTGTCTTCATTATTGTTTTGTTACAAAAATTTGGTAATTTCATTCATAATCTTGTCTATGACCCAGCTATCATTCAGCATAAGGTTATTTAGCTTCCATGTTTTTTGTATGAGTATGAAGATTCCTGTTCTTACTGAGTTCAACCATTATTCCATGATTGTCCAACAAGATATAAGGAATAATTTCTATTCTTTTAAATTTGCTGAGTTTAGACTTTTGACCTAAGATGTGATCAATTCTGGAGTATGTTCCATGGGCTGATGAGAAGAATGTGTATTCAGTTTTGTTAGGATGAAATGTTCTGTTGATGCCTGTTAAATCTGAAGGTTGAGTGGTTAACTTTAAATCTAAAATTTCTTTGCTTAGCTTCCAATTGGAGGATCTACTCAACATTGCCAAAGGAGTGTTAAAATCTCTGACTAAAATTGAGCTGGAGTAAATTAAGTTACTCATGTCTGTTAGAGTTTCTCTTATAAATTGAGGTGCATTCTGGTTGGGTGTATAAATGTTAGTAATTGAAAGCTCATCATATTGAGTGATTCCCTGAACAAATATGAAGTGACCATCCTTATCTTTCCTTACTTTTGTTCATTTAACACCTATTGTATCTGCAAATAGAATTGCAGCATCTGCGTTTTTCTGATTTCCATTTGCCTGAAATAAGGATGACCACCCCTTCACCCTGAGTCTATATTTATCTTTTAAGGTACGATGAGATTCTTGTATGCAGCAAATATCTGGCCTGAGTTTTTGTATGCAGTCAGCCAACCTGTGACTCTTTAGAGGACAATTTAAGCCTTTCACATTAATGGAGAATATTGATAAGCCTGGTAGAATTTTGGGTATTGAGTTTTTCAAAAGTTCAGTGGACATTTTTAATCCTTTCACTACTGTGAAAGTTGGAATTTGATCAAAAGTTTATTAGTGAGTTTACTTTTGTGGTGGAGTATTGCATTGGTCATTATGGGGGATAGGTCTGAGAATATCTTGGAGAGCTAGTTTAGCTATGGCAAATTTCTTCAACATGTGAATGTCATTAAAGTATTTAATTTCTCCATCATAAATGAAACTCAGTTTAGCTGGATACAGGATCCTGGTTTGAAAGTTATTTTGTTTTAGGAGATTAGAAGTTGATGACCACTCTCTTCTAGCTTGAAAGCTTTCAGCAGAGAGGTCTGCAGTCATTCTAATATTTTTCTCCTTGTAGGTTATGGTTTCCTTACATCTGGATGCTTTCAGAGTTTTCTCCTTCATTTTAGCTTTAGTGGAATTTATTATGATGTGTCTGAGGGTTGTCTTATTTTAGTTGGGTCTTGCTGGGGTTCTGAAACTGTTATCTGCATTTCAGAATCTCCTGGCATGTCTGGGAAGTTCACTTTCATAATTTCATAAAAAATGGCCTCTGTGCTTTGCAAAGCAACTTCTTTGCCTTCAGCAATCTCTACAAGGTGAATACTAGTTTTCTTTGAATTATCCTAAAGCTTCTGAGAGAATGGTCCATTTTTGTTCTTCATTTCTCTTCTTCTTTGATAACTTGGGAGCATTCAAAAGCTTTGTCTTCCATATCAGAAATCCTTTCTTCTTCTTTCTCCATTCTGTTACTGAGGGATTCTACTGTATTTCTCAGATGTTTGAGGGCTGCAAATTCTTGTCTCAGTGTGTCAAAATCTTTGGTGAGTTTGTTCTTGAATGCATTGAATTCTTGGGACAACTTTTGAATTGCTCCTTGAATTTCTAATTACAACTTTATCTCCATTCTATTAATCTTATTTGCAATCCAAACTCTGAATTCGATTTCTGACACCTCAGCCATTTGTCTATGAATGGGGTCTTCAGTTGTGCCCTCGGTATCATTCTTTGGGGGAGTTGATCTACTGTGGTTTTCATGTTACTGGAGTTTTTCTGCTGATTTTGCCCTATGATTATTTTCCACCATTTGGCTAGATAAGCAGATAAAGTAAAGTTAGTTTGGGGACTCCAGGAGTAGGGATTAACCATCCTTTACCCAAGAGCTGTGACTGGTGTCTGTACCTTTTCCCCTAGAGCTTTGCAAAGAACCCATACAGTGCTACAGCCTGAGACACTGGGGGCTTACTTGGTGTGGTGGGACTAAGTGGCTCTATCTTCTTTTCAGCTGGTGTCTGTCCTACCCCAGTGAATTAGTTACTCTGGGCTGAAGTCTCAGCTGTGGAGAATTACCAGAAATTATGTCACCCAGCCTCCCACAGGCAACAAATGGAAAAGGAAAATCAAACCTTCCCAGAACCTCACACCCAGGTTACCACTTTGGATAGTCTTGGGGTGATTGGTTCAGTCTATAAGACCAAAATCAATTGTCCCAGTTAGCACCCAGTCTCAAGTGAGGGAGTTCAAAAGTCTCTGGCTACTAGATAGCAGGTGTCTGCTGGCAGCTCGAATATGACTCATTCTGGTGCTTTGTGGAATCAGAAAGAACCCCCCACTCCACCCCAGCAAAGTACTTAATCTTCTAAGGTTGATGCCTCCTTCCCCACCTTGCATCTCTGTCATACCCAGTCATTGGTAACCCTGCAGGGCTATGACCCAGTTACCTCCAATGAGCAGATGCTCCAGGGGTTTGAGCCTGCCTGAATTGCAGAGAGATCTTATGTCTCCATGGCTAGACCTCTGCACTCTACCACAATCCAGCAGGGGAAGCTGAGGCCTGACAAACTCGGGTGGCTAAGGGAAGCTGGGGTGGTTCGCTCAGTTCCAGCCCCATCCCGATTGATGTTGTTGACACTTATATTTGCACAGAATTTGTGATTCTTTCCTGGCTATATTCCCCTATGGACCATGCATCATTTGAGTTCACAGAAACTGCGACTCAGCCCCAGTCTGTGCCACTGCCCAGCACTGGTGTTTCTGTTTCCCCTGCAGTCTGTGTTGGGGCAGGTGCTGTTAGAACTTACACTTAGCTTTTGGTTTCCTGCCTGCCTTTGTCTCTGCTATGATCCCCTGAGGGCAGGATATTACTTAGACTCACTAAAGTCATGTTTTGACGCAACCCTGCCCTGGGAGTATGCCATCTCTGTGCATGCGTCTTCAATTCTCCATCCCACTGTGCTCTGCCCAAGCCACTGCCACCTCAGGCATACACTTTGCTCTCAGGGTGTGCGTTACCATCCCAGGTCTATTCTGCCAGTATCTGCCACTGGAAAAGATGCTCGGCTTTCTCTGGTTGCCCAGAGAGACACGGAGTTTCCTTTCAAAATATCACCAGGGGTGTGAGCCCTCTTGTTCCCACTGTTGCCGCTGCTACTCTGTGCCAGGGGACATTGCCTGTCCCTTTCCCATAGAGTTCCTTTAGTCCACCATTTTCTCCTTGCCCCTGTGATGCAGAATCAGTACAGACCTGCAAGAGCTCATGTCCTGTTCACACCTCAAGAAAATGCCCAAGAATCTGGACTCCATGGAGGACAGGCTTCCAGACCTTGGGGTAAGAGTGGAGGGAAGTTTTGGGAGTTCAGAATTACAGATAGAGAATATATACAGTTTTATACATTTTTATGCCTGGCAGGAGAGTGCCACGGCACCCTATTAGGGGAAGGAGGTCAGGTTTTTAGAGGGTCTCTCTCATGGGATAAAATGGGAGGACATTTGAACTCTGCTCGCTTGTTTGTAGAAAGTATACTGCGAGCAGTTCTCATGGGGGAGAAGACTGCCATTGGCTTGGTGTTGGATTTTGTACCTTTTGCTTTTATCCTTGGGATTGCAGCTCACCTCAGCAGGGTTGATGTGCATTCATCAACCTTCTCTCTTGGCTCAGCTCCAAACCATCAGCTTACTTGCTAACCTTCTGTCCTTTAACTCTCTTTCTGGTTGGGAGCCACTTTGGAAAGCTGGCTCCAGTCAGCCATCTTGCCCCCACCTCCCCACCCCCACTCCTGATTCAGAAGTTTTTTAAATGAGGTGTAAGATTTTAAACATAAGGGTTCATGCTGGAAGAAGTTACATTTTTCGAGCCTGGGGACAGTGGTTCACACATGTAATTCCAGCACTCTGGGATGCCAAGGCGGGTGGATTGTTTGAGTTAATATTCACCTAGTTGGAGAACAGCCTGAGCATGAGCTACACCCTGTCTCTAAAAATAGCTGTGAATTGTGACAGGTGCCTGTAGTTCCAGCTACCTGGAGACCGAGGCAAGAAGATCACTTGAGCCCAGGCATTTGAGGTTGTTGTCAGCTATGACACCAGGGCATTGTACCAAGGGTGACAAAGTAAGACTCCATCTCAAAAAAAAAAAAAAAAAAAAGTTAAATGTTTTTGGACTTTGGGGATAGAATGAAAATACACAGTATTTTGCTTTTGAGAAGGATATGGATTTTGGGGGCACTAGGGGCAAAATGGTAGACTGAATTTTGTCCCCCTCCATTCACATATTGAATCTATAACACGTGGTGTGATCATATTTAGAGAAGGAGCTCTCCTGAAATGATTAAGTTGAGGTTCTAGGGTGGTACCTGCATGCTGGAAATGGTGCCCTTATGAGAAGAGATACCAGAGAACTTTCTCTCTTCTCTCTCTTTACTTATGTAAGGTAACAGTGAGAGGATGGACTCTACAAGTTGGGAAGAGATTTCTAACCAGAAACTGACCATGCTGGCACCCTAATTTTAGACTACTGGCCTTCAGAAGTATGAGAAAATAAATAACTGTTGTTTAAGCCAAACTCAGCAGTAGCTACGGTAATAATGGTCCTTGGTACCTGAGGGAGCACAATACACCTCATTTGGAGTAATTGTAATTAATTATTTTTTCTGACTGGCTTAAAAGGTTTATTTTTATTTATCCATAACTCAGAATTGATCGAATGCTAAAACTGCTTCTCATGGGACATTTGTTGAAAATATTTATAGGCTAATATGTTAGTTGATTCTGCAGGAGATGATAGGTAAGAGTTAAACCGAAGAATAGACTAATCAAACAGCTTGAGTGGAAAGGGTTAGGGAATGAGAAATCCATAATGTCTTTGAAAAGCTTCAATGTATTTCTGATAATTTAGAAAGCTTTGTACATAGCAAGAACTCTGAATATGTTAAAAAAAAAAATACCCAGGAAGGCCCTAAAGTGAACTTTTACCTCCTTCTGATCTTGAGGCTTTGCAGAAAGAGGAAATAAAGGTAAAGTTGAACTGTCTGGCTGAATGGTGTGGCCTATACATAGAATCCCTTAGGAGAGTCTGGAAGATTTTTGGTTACAGATGTTTAAGGAAATCTTTGTCCAGTTATTAAGTGACCACTGATTGTCCTACTTATAACTTCTAGTACAATGTACAGTGTCTAGTAGAAATTGCAAGAGTGGTTATCTTGATCTTGTTCTAAATCTTAAAACAAAAACTTTCAATATTTCAATATTAAGTATGATGTAATATGTGGGAGTTTCATCAGTACCCTTTACTATGTTGAAAAAGCTTCTTTATATTCTTAGAATATACAATATTTTTACCATGAAAGGCTGTTGGTTTCTGTTAAATGTCTTCTGGAGAAATCAGAGCCCTTATACATTGCTAGTGGGAACAGAAAATAGTGTAGCCACTGTGGAATATAACTAGGTGGTTCTTCAAAAATTTTAACATTGAATTATTATATAATCCTGAACTTCTGTTCCTAGGTAAAGAGAAGAGAATTGAAAACATATGTTCATACCAAAAACTTATACATAAATATTCACATTAGCATTATTCATAATAGCCAGAAATTTGGAACAACTCAAATGTCTATTAGCTGATGAATGGACAAAGCAAATGTACTATATTCATACAATGGAATTATTTAATCATAAAAAGGAGTGAATTTTTACATGCTATAATATGAATTTACCTTGAAAACATTATGCTTAAAGAAAGAAGCCAGACACAAAATGGCCACATATTGTATTATTCCGTTTATAGGACATATTCATATATACACATATATGTGCATGTAAATCCAGAAATTGTAAGTTGATTACTAGTTTCCATGGGAATGGGAGAGAAGGGAATTGGGGCTAATTGTTAATAGTTGTGAGGATTCTTTTAATGGTGAACAAAATATTCTAAATTTCTGCTGATGGTTGCATAGCATAGTGAATATACTAAAAGTCTACTAGGTATATACTTCAAAATGATGAATTTTATGCTATGTCAATTATATATCAATAAAAGTAGAGAAAATCACAAAGTAAAATAATAAATAATTTATAACTTCATAGTCTTAATGTAACTTCTGTTAAAATTTTGATGTATAGATTTGTGAGATACGTATCTTGTGTCTTATGCATAATAGAAGAAAAGGAAGTATCATTGTAAAATTTCTACCTGTTTACTTAACAGTAATGCCTAGTTTTCATATGATCAAAAGCGTTCTATAAACATTTTAAATCATCGTATCCAATTTTGTCAAGCTAATCAGTTATAATTAAACATTTCTGTATTTTAAAACTTACATTATATCTGAATTTTCATAATTATACATAACATCATGATGAACCACTTTTATAAGATATAAGTTCAGAAATAAATTTACGTATTATAACTTTTTTAAAGCTTTTATTTTGTAGTAGTCAATTATTTCCTAAAATGTTTTGCAAGTTTACGCTACTGCTACAAAATGCCTATTTAATACACATTTACCACTATTTTGTGCTATCAGCATTAGAAATAAAAAGCTTTACCTATTTATTAATAAAACAAAGTAAACTTATTTCATACAATTATTTGTTAGACTGAAAACTGTTACATTTTCTATTAGTGCGTCTGTTTGTATGCTTTTAAAAATATAATAGCATTTCTAATTTTGAAATTGCTGTCATAACTGTAGCTGGTTCTTTTTACAAAATAGTCACACTATTTTCTATTATGCTATTTCCCAATTATAGACTCATATTTTAAGAACTTGAATGTGCCTGAAAGTATTTGTGCTCAGGTTAGACTTTACAGAGAAGAAGGGAAATTTTATTTCTAAAAGTGATTCATTTTGTTTTTAAGGTTCACCAATGGAATTGTAATTGCCATTAGAGGGACATTTATAAAGTAGGAAATCAAATACATAGATTTAATAACATAAATTCCATGCAAGTAATTAGGGAGGGAGGAGGAAATCTCCCTGGAAAATCTAATTAGCAAAAATATAAGTGTGACAAAAGCAAAAGGAGGAGAAAGAAAATTTATAAATATTTTTTTTTTTTTTACTATTTATCTCTTAACTTTTTAAAATTAAATCATAACTGTGTACATTAATGCATTTATGGGGTACAATGTGCTGATTTTATATACAATTTGGAATGCTTACATTGCACTGGTTAACATAGGCTTCACCTCAGTTATGGTGCTTATTGCAAGGGTACATGTGAAATTTATTAAAGAGTTGCATATAAATGTCTTAAGAAAATGTATAAAATTAACAATACAAAATCATGTGAAACAAGATACAGAGAGGATTTTTAAGGTTAATAGACTATGATATACAATTCTCTGCTTATAGATTTGAAAAACTCAAGTTATTGATTTTCTGAGAAAACTCAAATGGCTAAAATTATCTCAAGATGTAGAAAAATGAAGAGATCAGGAACAGTGGAAGAAAGCAGAAGAGAGGTCAAAGAATTAGCTCAAGTATCTATTAGACCAGATAGTTTTATATTGTAATTTCTTAAAAATTTCAGGTAAAATGTATTTTCTATAGTAACTGTTTCAGAATGTAGAATAAAAGGAAAAAATTCCTCCTTTGTATTAATATAGTGTAATTTTGATAAAGCATAACAAAATATTGAATAAAGTAATTAGACTGGTTATACTTCTGGATATTGATGGAAATAAGTCTATATGATATGCTATTAAAAATGTAGGAATATAAGTTATCTCTTTTATATTACCTTCATTGCAGAGAATGTTAGGTATGTATTCACATTGCATGTTTGCACTTCTCTGAATTACTGGTTATATATTATTCTATATTTCTGGTTGCTTTTTTGTTTGATACACTAAAATCATACTGTCCTGTTATATTATAAATAATTAAGGGACAATTTTACCTCCTACTGTGTAGGTAACCACTGGTCTACCAGAAGATAATTTTACTACCCTTTGAAGAAATAGGATGGAAAAAGGTTAAAGTAAAATAACATGCATGCTTTTTTGTCTCATCTCAGTTTACAAGTAAGGAAGTAGGATTCCTTATAAAAAATTGAGGAATAGACTGATAGGATGTCCTATCAAGTACAGTTTATCTCCTGAAAGCAAGGATGGTTGGGTATCAAGTAATAAAATGATTAGTTATAGCAAGAGACATAAAAGTTTTAATAATTAAAAGTCAGTTAAGGCTAGGTGCATTGGCTAATTCCTGTAATCCTAGCACTTTAGGAGGGACAGCAGGAGGATTACTTGAGGTCAGGATTTGGAGACTGCTCTGAACAAGAACCTGTCTTTAAAAAAAAAATAAAAAAATTAGCCAGATATGTGTTGGTGTGCACCTATAGTCCCAGCTACTTGGGAGGCTGAGGCAGGAGTATCAATTGAGCCCCTGAGCTTGAGATTTCAGGATCTATGATTATGCAAGTGCACAGTAGCCATGGCTATAGAATGAGACCTCTCTAAAATACAAAACAACACTTAAAAAAAAGATTGGTAATGTAATTTAATATTGATTAATTTGATTCATGATTAAAAAGCCTGAATGTAAAAGGGATATAACAATTTTGTCTTATTATGACAAAAAACTATTTGAAATATAGTCAGCATAAATCAATAATTAAATCTTAAAGGAATTGTAATTAATATATAAAAAAAGGTTTCAGTAGTCATTAGTAACAGTCCAACAAATATGGGCTTAGTCTGTTTGACCTGCTATAACAAAATGCCATAGACTGGGTGGTTTATAAACAATAGAAATTTGTTTTCACAATTCCTGAGGTTGGGAAGTACAAGATGAAGGTATCTGCAGATTAAATTCCTTGTTCATAGGTGGTATTTTCTTGTTAGGTCCTCAGGTGGTGAAAAGGGCAACTGAAATCCTTTGGGCCTATTTTATAAGGGCACTAATCCCATTAATGAGGACTCTGCTCTGAAGATCTGATCACCTCCCAAAAGCCTTACATTTTGATGCTATCATGTTGGTGATTAGACTTCAACATATGAATTTTGTGAGTACTTAAACTTTTAGACCCTAGTAACAACCAACTAATGAAGTAAGCAAATCTCTAAATTAGGGGAATCAAGTTTGAAAAAGAGGACAGAGTTAAGTATTCTTATGTGAAGACTGTTAATCTACATAACCTCAGAGACTTAACAGAATAGGTATTCATTGAATTACACCAGGGAATATTAAACCTTTTGTAAAGATAGTAAGTATTATAAGCTTTGAGGACAAAGGTTATAATAAGTTTTGAGGTATGTAGGGTGTCAGTTGCAACTATGTAAGTGTGCTGTTTTAGGGCAAAAGCAGCCATACACAGTAAGTAAATGAATGAGCTTGGATGTATGCCAATAAAACTTTCTTTACAAGAATAGGCTTTATGTAAGAATTGGCTCAAGGTACATAGTTAGCTGACCCATGAAATAGACTATTAAATTCTCCTAATTTTAGTCATGATTTATTAGAAATGGCATTAGGAAAATTGTGCCATTAATCAGTAGTAATAAAACAAAAACACACAAGTATACTTTTTTTTTTTTTTTTTTTTTTTGAGGCAAAGTCTCACACTGTTGCCCTGGGTAAAGTGTCCTGACATCATTGCTCATAGCAGCCTGAAACTCCTGCACTTAAGCTATCCTCTTGCCTCAGCCTCCTAGGTAGCTGAGACTAAAGGCACCTGACATAACGTCCAGCTTGTGTTTCGATTTTTTAGAGACAGGGTCCCACTCTCACTCAGGCTGGTCTCCAACTCCTGAGCTCAAGCAATCCACCCACCTCGGCCTCACAGAGTGCTTACAAGTGTGAGCCACTATGCCTGGTGTAAGACTGCTCTTAATAGGAAATGTGTAAGACCAATTTGGCAAATATTATAACATTGTATTTAGGAGCAGACATAAAAATTGAATGAAAATCATGGTCTTTGATGGAAAACCTTCATGTTGTAATGATGCCAATTCTCTCCAAGTGCTTCACATGGTTAAAGAAATTGTGATTGGATTATTTTTTGTAATAATCTAAAATTAACTTATAAGCATACCAATAATTTCTGATAAAAAAGGAGTGAACTAGGCATAGGGGCAGATTATAACTTTTTTGATGCTATTGGCTGCAAGCAACTGAATATTAGACTGAAAATGGTTGCATAGTCAGGAAATTTATGGCTCATATAACTGAAAATTTATGTTTAAGTTCAAAGAAATTTAAGTTCAACTTTGACTTAATCAGGACTTTCCAGTTCCATTCCTTTGAGATTCATTAAGCCCAGTGTTTTTCAACTAGGAATAAGTTTACCATCCAGAGAACAGTTGATAATATCAGGAGATATTTTTGGTTGTCACCACTGAGAAGAAGTGGAGTGGAGAGGGGAATGCTACTGGCACATAGTGGGTTGAGTCCAGGATGCTCTTAAATATCCCACAATGTACAAGGCAGCCCCCCACAACAAATAATTATTCAGCAAAAATGTCACTTTGGCAGAACCTGAGAAACTCACTCCAAAGTTCTATCCTTCTCTGTGAGTTTTGTTTATTCAGAACAAAAAGAAGAGCTTTTCTGGGCTACTTGCCTAATACCAAAGAAATTTACTACTCTCATAAAATGAATTTGGAAGCTTTCTATTTTTTTTTGTAAAACTGTAAAATTTTGTATAAAACGCTCTCCGTTTCTTGAAGGAACCACAGTTTATGACTATTTTATCCTCTTCATGAGTTGGTCCTTTAACCAATATGCCTTTTAATGTGTTTTTCCTTGAATTCTATTTTGTCTTATATTATTATTATTCCACCAGCTTTATTTCTCTTAATATTTGTCAGGAATGCCTTTTGTCATTCCATTATTTTAAACATTCTTGTATCACTTTGTTTTTGATGTGGGCATTTTATACAGCAAACTTCTGTATCCAAACTCACAATATCTATTTCATAATGGGTAACTTTGGCCATTCCCCATTTGTAATGATTAGTGAAAAAATCAGATGTATTTTAAACATCATCTTACTGGGTGTGTGTTGTCTAATAACCATGATTTTTTCTTTTAATGAAAAGTAATAACTGTATATATTGATGGAGTACAAGGTGATAATTTGATATACAATGTGGAATGCTTAAATCAAACTGAGTAGCAAAGTCATCACCTCACTTTCTTATGTTTTGTGGTAAGACATTTGAAATTTACTCTTATTTTGAAAAATACCCTTGCATTGTGGACATTCGGTGAGATCCCACCAAATGCCCTATCTTGTCCCACCATTTGCATTCCCCCTTCCCCCTCCCTCCACAATCTATCCTTACTGTACTGTATTTGTGTTTTATCATTTGTATGAGTGTGTGTTTATTGGTTCCATTATACTATTGAGTACATTGGGCACTCCCCCCCCCCATTCTTGAGATACTTTACTAAGAAGAATGTGTTCCAACTCCATTCAGGTAAACATAAAAGATGTAAAGTCTCCATCTTTTTAATGGCTGAATAGTATTTCATAGTATATATACATCAAAATTTGTTAATCCATTTATGGGTTGATGGGCATTTGGGTTGCTTCTATGACTTAGCAATTATGGCAATTATGAATTGAGCTGCAGTAAGCATTCTGGTGTAAATGTCTTTGTGGTAAAATGATTTTTGTTCTTCTGGGAAGATACCTAGTAATGGGATTGCAGGGTCAAATGGAAGGTGTACTTTTAGATCTCTGAGGATTCTCTATACTTCTTTCCAAAAAAGCTATATTAGTTTGCAATCCTACCAGCAGTGTAGAAGTTCTTCACATCCATGCTAGCATCTGCAGTTTGGGGATTTTGTGATGTGGGCTAATCTTACTGGAGTTAGATGATATCTCAGAGTGGTTTTGATTTGCATTTCTCTGATGATTAAAGACTATGAGCATTTTTTCATGTGTTTTTTGGTCATTCCTCTGTCATCATCAGACAAATTTCTATTCAAGTCTCTTGCCCACATAGAACTGGGGTTGTTTGCTCTTTTCTTATTGATTAATTTGAATTTTCACTGGATTCTAGTTATCAGACTTTTGTCTGAATCATGACATACAAAAATCTTTTCCCATTCTTAAGGTTGCCTTTTTGCTTTAGTTTATCCTGATAGCTGTGCATAAGCTGTTTAGCTTGATCAAATCACAGTTATTTACTTTTAGCATTGCTGAAATTGCCAGGTGGGTCTTCCTCATACAATATTTTCTCAGGCCAATTATTTTCAAGTGTTTTCTGTACACTGTTTTCTAGAATTTTTATTGTTTCATGTCTTAAATTTAAATCTTATATCCATCTAGAATCAATTTTTGTCAATGGTGAGAGGTGTGGGTCCACATTCAGTATTCTAAAAGTGGCTAACCAATTTTCCCAGCTCTGTTTAATTAATCTTGTGTATTTCTCTTATTGGTTTTTATTTAGTTCTGCTCTTATTTTGGTTATTTCTATTCTTCTGGTGCATTTTGGAATGATTTACTCTTCCTTTTCCAGTTCCTTGAGATGTGTCATTAGATTGGTGAATTGTGATCTTTCTGTCCCTTGAATTTAGGCATTTTAGGCCTTGAATTTTCCTCTCAAGACTGCTTTTACCTATACACCATAGATTTCAAGGAATTATGTCCCTTTATTATTTAATTTTGATTTCTTTCTTAGTTTCCTCCTTAACCTAACTATCATTCAGCAGTAGGTTGTTTAGTTTCCAGGACTTTGTGTTATAATGAGTATTTCTGTTGTTGATTTCTGATTTTGCTCCACTGTGGTCTGAGAGGTACATGGCATAATTTCCGTTTTTTTAATTTGTCAAGACATGTTTTGTGGTCTAGGATGTGATCTATCTTAAAGAATGTTGCATGAGCTGAAGAGAAGAATGTATATTCAGTGGTTTTTTGTTGCAACCCCTGTGGCCTTGGTTCCAGTCACTGCACGAAGGAACCAGGCATGACATGGATTGAAGTACAAGCTTGCAAGAGGCAGGCTAACCTTAAGTGCAGGGTAGCCAGGAGCAACTTCCACAGTAGTCTTTTACTGAGACTATAACAGACTGGTGGGGGGAGATTTGGATAACGACCACTTGTGCTTGCATGCTTAGGGATTGCCATAGGCTTGGGTTTACTCTCCAGACTAACACCTTTGGATGAGTTGCCCGAGGGTCCGCCTCCAAGCTGCAAATCATCTTGCTTAGAGGCTGTCCGGCTCTTAGCGTCCTCTGCATTCCCCTCCCCCCTTGTGTATTCAAAGACATTTCTGGATAGACAATGAGAAGAATTTGTTTGATTATTTCAGCCATTCTCCTCACCAAGGAGCTTTCCTTCCTGCTAAGCAAAAAACCGAAAAGGCACATAAGTTTAACAAAATCACACCAGTGGAATTAACCCTGGTTTGAAAAATAATTACTTTAGCCAAACTAGGAATAGGGGAAACCATGCCCCCTTCATACTAATCACCACCCAACTTTGTGCCTCAGGCTAACCTGCAGGGTTAATAACACATACATGGAAAATATTAACTGCTACCCAAAATTATATGTCCATAGCACCCATCTTGAATAAGTGGACAACAACAAGCATTGAATGTTAGGTGGGGAAAGGGTTGTACCGAACTCAGACCCTTTCCAAAGAGCAGTATGACTTTAAGTAAAGATCAGGTGCCCAACAGATACAAATCCAAAAAGTGAAATTCTCTTACCTTAGCTGATACCAGTATAACCTTTACCCTGAAGCCTGCTGTTCAAGGTCTTTGTTGTACATAACTTCATGAAGGCCCAGAGGATGCATTCTGAGCTTACCTGAGGCTTGTTGTTCAGCCCAAAATAATGAAACCCTGTATCAATCTTCCTTCCCTGAATAGAAGCTCTAACTGCCAAGATGTTGACCACTCTTAACTGCTTTCTGTTGTTAATGGATGGTGACATGGGGGGAAGCAGTTAGAGGTCTAACAGAGGAGGTTGATTCAGAGTTTCTTCATTATGAAATTGCCCAGGCCCTAGAGATTAGGGTCCTGTGCATATCAATAGAAAAGTTCATGAAAATAGATTTGTTAAAGCACTGGCAAAGTTTCCTGCTTGTGTCAAGGCTTAATCCAGTGAGCCAGTAACCACTGCTTCTCTTAATATTCTGTAATGATATGAGTGAAACCTCGACCCCAATGCAGCTCCTAAACAGGTTTCCATTGTGACATGTCAGGTTTTTTATATCAGCACATGCCCATATATATTCCTCTAAGGGAGCATTTTGTGCTCTCAGAGGTCACAAGGCCTTTTGACACTCAGAGTTAGCATTCTCAAATGCTAAAGTTTGGAAAAGCATGTCTCTGAGTTCCAGCTGGGCAATAGCCTTATCAAATGCAGTTTTTAATTGAGCTAGAAAGTCAGTATAAGGTTCATTTTCTGATTGCCTTATTTTAATGAATGATTTAGAAGTATTTCCAGGGGCCTGAAACTTTTCTCAGGCCCCAGGACAGCACAGCCTTTTCTGGACTACAGCTATATTATCATGCTGAAGTTGACTCAGAATCCCCAGCCAGTGACCAGACCCAGTAAACTGTTCTGATGTTATAGGGACTCTTCTGTGCTGGTTTTGGTGACCTATCAGGTCAGCCTTCTCCTTCCACCAGGTTTTAAACTGTAAATGCTGTCCAGATTCAAGAATAGTTCTGGCTATCATGTCCCAGTCTTAAGAAATGAGTTGCTGCTTTTGTGCAAGTCCCTGTAACAGACCTCTAGAAAAGGGGGACTGCATGCCATACTGTATTACAGCTTGCTTCAAATCTTTCAAAACCATAAAAGTGATCATATGGTGAGGGTACTGTGGATCAGGACGAATATTAGTAACTGTGATCAGAGATAGCCCCAAAGTTTCCACCCAAATAAAGTCACTGGCCTTGGGCTCTTCTAATACAGCCTTCATAGCAAAAGTCACAGGTGGTTCTTTTACATAGGAAGGCGCAGAGGGCAATGTTGGGTGATCTAGGTTGGCATTTCTGACTGTGAGACTATTCACCTGGTCTTCCAATTGTTTGGTCTGAGTAGCCATAATGGTCATTAAGGTATTGTCTCCCTTATTCATGTCTGTATCACATACTTCTTCCCCTGAGGAAGAGCCAGAAAAACTTTCATATGCTCCTGGTTCCCAGTTCTCCTCAGGTTCAGGTTCCCACTGAACCTCACTATTCTCTTCACTTTCAAATTCTGCTTGAACATCACCTTCTTCCTCAGTTTCTAATTCTTGTGACTACCCAAATATGAAGTTATCCATTATTTTCTCTTAATATCTTTGCTTATTATTTACCAAAGACCTTACTTATTCCGATTGAGGTTCCTTTGATTCTACATAGACCTTTTGAAAGGTCCCGCTTACTTTGAGCTGAGTTTCCCTTTGGGACTTCCTCCCACTGTCTACTGAAGGCCTCACGTACTTCTGAGTGTCCTTTTTCTCCTTCCGCCCTGGTCCCTGGTGTCCTGCCATATTCTTCTGACTATGCCAGATGTCTCAACCATATGGCCCTGGTCACAGTCCCCCCACAAAGGAACCAGGCATGACACAGATTGAAGTACAAGCTTGCAAGAGGTGGACTAACCTTAAATGCAGGGTAGCCATGAGCAACCTCCACAGTAGTCTTTTATTGAGACTATAACAGACTGGTGGGGGGAAATGTGGATAATGACCGCTTGTGCTTGCATGCTTAAGGACTGCCATGGGCTCGGGTTTACTCTCCATGATTAATTTGCCCGAAGGTCTGCATCCAAACTGCAAATCATCTCACTCAGATGCCATCCAACTCTTGGCAATCTCTGCAGTTTTTGGATAGAATGCTATATAAATGTCTGTTAGATCCATTTGTTTTAGAGTTCTCTTTAAGTTCATTGTTTCTTTGTTAATTTCCTATTTAGAGTATCTATCTTGTTCTGTCAATGGATTTTTTTTTTTTTTTTTTTTTTTATACATAATCTAACAAAGTCGCCCACAGTAGAGTGATATGGCATAAAATCAAAAAACAAACAAAAAATATAGG